>ML110613.1:44347-79001 GCA_003697995.1 Taxidea taxus jeffersonii
TGTGTGTGTGTGTGTGTGTGTGTGTGTGTGTGTGTGTCCTGTGTTGAAGCCCTCACTATTGTATCTTTATGGAATCATTGGGATTTGGAGGGGAAAAGGGCATAAGACAATTGAGAAATATACCATAAGCCTACTTTTTATTATTTGGGACTAAAGCCTGTAGATGCAAAAATGCAGTTGCCATCCTTTATTCAGTGTTTGAGCCCATATCCTGCCACTGCAAAGTACAAAACAAAACAAAAATTGGAACATGGAGCACATGCTAAGAAGCCTCTTTGTTTTGCACATATATACCTTTACTGTGTAATATTAATGTACCTCCAATAAGTTGAACCTAACTACTTACTGTATTTACCCTGTTAAACCATATAGTTGTGATATTTTCAAGGTTCTCATAGTTGCCTCAGAGTAAATGCTGAACCATTTGGCAATAGCAAAGACTGCATTTATGGGAACTGCAGGCTGTTGCTTTCTTTAAAACAAGGATTTTAAGGTACTTCTCTGGGAACAAAGGCAGGAAAAGCATTGTCTTAATAATTTCTCTTGGCAATTTTGTTCATTTAGCGTTCAATATTTTGTCCACCTGTAAAAGTGCTTAATATGTACATAATTAATATTTTGACCCAAGTATTCCTGTTACTAGTGTTCGAGAGTGATACATGCTCATTTTTCAGCAGACTTGTGATGGGCCTATTACATCATTTTAAACTTCATGAGCTTGTAGATGAATGAAAAATCAAAATGAGAAAAAAACTTAAAATTGTAAGAAAATCAATCATTCTATTATATATATGGCACATAGAGAGTTTCTATACAATTTAACATACGCACTATATCAGTTGCAAGGGGTTCCATAACAAAACACAACAGAATGCGTGGCTTAGACAACAAAATTCATTTCTCACAGTTGTGGTGGCTGGAGTTCTAAGATGCAGGTATTGGCAGGGTTGGTTTCTTCCAAGTCTTCTATCCATGATTTGTAGATGGCCACCTATCACCGTGTCCTCACGTGGCCTTTCCTCTATGCCCACACCTCCCTGGTGTCTCTTCCTCATCCTATAAGAACGCCAATTCTATTGGATCAGACCCTACCTTGATGACCTTATTTAGCCCTTAATTACCTCCTTAAAGGCCCTGTCTCCAAGCCAACTCCCACTGAGGGTAAGAGCTTAAATATACGAATTCCAGGGGGGACAAATACAGTCCATACAGTTACCTACTGAAACTAATTGGGATATTCTTCAAGCTTGTAGTAGGGAAGAGGGAAACCAAAAAAATGTATTTGACTTACTCTCTTCAGCAAAAAGTTACTTTATTTTTAGTACCCAATTAATGAAACCCACTAAGATTCAGAGCATTAGTGTTTGTGTGATAACTAACCTTAAATTGTTCTTATTCTCTACAGCAACAAGACAAGTTTGAAAATATACGTCATTGTTTTCTATGGACAATGGCTATATATTTATATTTGAAGTAAAATGTAATAATTACTTTTAGGTGGTCTCTTACAGTAAAATATTAGTAATAAAATTAAATTTTGTGGGGGCGCCTGGGTGGCTCAGTGGGTTAAGCCTCTGCCTTCGGCTCAGGTCATGATCCCAGGGTCCTGGGATCGAGCCCCACATCGGGCTCTCTGCTCAGCAGGGAACCTGCTTCCCCTTCTCTCTCTGCCTGCCTCTCTGCCTACTTGTGATCTCTATCTCTGTCAAATAAATAAATAAAATCTTAAAAAAAAAAAATTAAATTTTGTGTATATAAATGAACATTTTAGTTTCCTCAAGTTTTTTTTCTTTTTCCCAATCCTTGATGTCATAGAATATTAATTCACAAAATCACTGGATGATCGGCCTGTGTATTCAGGGGGAAAACAAAGCAAAACAGCAGTATAGGAAGTAGAATAAACTATAGGATCATTTAAATATCTGATTTAATATTCTGATTTTCAGTAGAAAAGAATTTGGAGTACAATAACTGCATAGAATAGAAGCATTCCTATCAAATGTAACATCAAATGACCTATTTCTCTTTTTGATCCTGGCAGAACCAATATTTTCCTGAAATCAGAGAATTCTAGAGTTGGAGTATACACCTTAAAATCTTTCATATGGGAGCGCCTGGGTGGCTCGGAGGGTTAAGCCTCTGCCTTCGGCTCTGGTCATGGTCTCAGGGTCCTGGGATCGAGCCCCCCATCCAGCTCTCTGCTCGGCGGGGTCCTGCTTCCCCCCTCTCTCTCTGCCTGCCTCTCTGCCTGCTTGTGATCTCTGTCAAATACATAAATAAAATCTTAAAAAAAAATCTTTCATATTAAAAGTACCCTATTTTGGTGATGAGTTTATGAATAAATATAACTTGAGATTAAGAATGAGTTTATGAATAAATATAACTTGAGATTAGGAATAGATATCCTCTTACATAGTATGCTCTTTTCTCTCACTGATGTGATTTCATCTTCCTTCTGCTACAAAGGGAGGACATGGATAAAAATTAAAATGTGAAGCCCTACTATAACCCTCTAAATAAGTCAACTGTATATTCTGGCTATTGTTGCTTCTTTTCAGGATCGGTTAAGGCTTTGCCTTGATGGAGAGCTATGACAACAATGGTGGGGAAATATTTGCCTAGATTTGGAATTACCAAATTAAGGAATCACAATAACGGACTGAAATCTTACTACTACTATTTTCAAATAGCTCTCTAAAGCTATATTCTTTTTTTTTTAAGATTTTATTTATTTATTTGACAGACAGAGATCACAAGTAGGCAGAGAGGCAGGCAGAGAGAGAGGGGGAAGCAGGCTCCCCGCTGAGCAGAGAGCCCAATGCGGGGCTCGATCCCAGAATGCTGGGATCGTGACCAGAGCCGAAGGCAAAGGCTTTAACCCACGGAGCCACCCAGGTGCCCCATAAAGCTATATTCTTTATTTAGGAAGTCTACCAATCTTATCATCCACAAACATTACAAAAAGTAAATATAGCTAATCAGATAATAAAGCTACAATTAAGTATGAAATTTTCAGAAACCCTTAAGCTTCCTGGGGCTCAACCACTGTCATTGCATTCAATTATGTTAAGATCAATCCTATTAAGGATCCACAAACTATCTTTTTTTTAAGTTAATAAGTTTTTTTAATAAGTTAATTTTTTATAAGTTAACAAGAGGATGCTCCATATATTTGGAAATTTTACTCCCTAAATCTTAGGTTCTATCTCATTTGGGCTAATATGACTAAATACCACAAGAGGTAAATATCACAATATCACTAACAGATTTAAAATGCATTAAAAAAAAACTTAACTGACAAAGGGATATTGGACTTCCAGAAATGACATCAGAGAGAAACTCTCCTTCAATGGACACCATTGAAAAGGACCTTATCAGGTAGAGTAAAATTCTGAAGAGGTGATTCAAAGATTCATATTTGTCACATCCAAAGAAAAGTGTAACTTCCTCCTGACTCCTAGAGATCCATTCCATCAAGAGATTTAAAGCTGAGAATTCTTAGAAATATTTCAGAAGGCTTCAAATGTCATTAAAACACTGCCAGCGAAATTCAGCCCATCAGGAATGAGAACTGTATTAGGGATTTTCTTGCTATAGTAAACAGCTTGTTTTATTCAAAGGCATTCCAGTCTTCTATGCTGGAATTGTATATCTGTATTCAAACATTTTTCTCACCTGAAGGGAATTATTTCAGTTGAAATGAATTATGCTTCCATTTCCTATGGAGTCTGTGCTCCTTTAAGTCTCAGCTTCATATGAAAACATAACTCCTTCCAAATCTCAGCTGATCAGTTGGTCTTGAACATTCATAAAAGCTTTGGATTCCTCTCAGCTACCCAAAGGGGAACTTGAGACATAGTAATATTTTTTTTAACCATATAAATACTATAAGTTAAGTGGAACACAGCTCAGGAGGAAGCTAAACAAACAAGACAAAAATCAACCAACCAACAAAAAAACCCAGCTGGGAAATTTCACTGGGCAAATTAAGTAATCTAAGCTCCTAGCTTTAGGGTCTCTTTCAAAGATTAATGGCCATTTTGTTTCTGGTAATCACTGTGTTGAAGTTGACTGATTTATCTTTTCCAAACTCATAAATGATTTTGCATAGATATTGTCATGTCAGATGATTCAGTAACTCATTTTGAAAAAAAAAAAAAGGAAAGGGAAAAGAAAGGACTTGTTTTCATTTAACTATAAGGATTCTCTATATATGTAAGTGATGAACCACTAAATTCTACATCTGAAACCAATTTTACCATATACATTAACTAACTACCATATCTGTTAATGAACTAGAATTTAAATATGAACTTGAAATTTAAAAAGTATATAAAACCTCTAAACTCCGAATAATGTTCTTTTAATATTACATAAGTATAAAATTATAAAAATAAGTAGTGTGGAACTATTTCCAAGTGAGAACCTCACAAAATAATCCCTAATATTTGACAATGATATGTAATCAGATCATTTTTCCATGCCTTTATAATTTTTAGAAGTAGGTACAATAAAAACATTATAATAAAGTTGCTTAAATACAAAAACAAAATTAAATTTTTTAAAAAAACATTCTCTGGACAATATCCTGGTCAGCAAAATCTTTCAAGATGATCTAGTGGGTCTAGTTGTTCCAATCTAACTTTGTATGCTTTTGGCCCAAAAGGGTAACAATACATGTGAAAAGACCTTTCATCCAGGAGCTAGTCTCACACTCAGAACTAGACCTTGGCATTCTTCTGCTGAACATAAACAATTTCACAGACGACCAGCACAGACAAAACTACTACGTGAGCGTGATGAAACAAAACAAGGACAAGATTACTTCCGTATCTGTGTTTGAATGTAGGCAATAAAATGTTTCCCTTACTAATATGAATAAGAGTGGTTTCCTGAAGAATCACAGCTTCCATCCCTTTTTCTTCTTCCGACCATTAAAGATGAAATTAATAAGGCATTCAATCATAAAGTTAACCCCAATTCCTGAGCACAAATCCTGGCATCTGTGAGCACTTCCTAGATCACCAAATCCTGTAGGCAAGTTTTTCCAACATCCTGTGACTGAGGCACCGGTTGGCTTGATCTTCCCACGTCAGTAAATTCAAATGTGTTTGGTTGCATGCCTGGTGATCGTAGTCGTTGGCTGCAGCACCTTGACACCGGCTTAAACGTGGACACCCACACTAAGATTGTTCTCCAGAAAGTTCACATGAGGTGGTCCACTGGACTTTAAAGTACGAACAGAAGAAAAAAAAAGTTGCGATGACAGGGTCATCCAGCCAAACTGTCACCTGATACACTGTCTCACCCAAACCTTTTGTCAAAAGAGAAATATTATGTAAGATGTTCTGCTTAAGTGTGATAGGTGAATAATTTTTAATTATTTAATATTAACACTGTGAAATAGTCCATGTATAAAATTCAAAGCGATTCCGGGCGAAAATCGTAAAACTCAGAGAAGATCACACATCTAATAAGGTCACACATCTAATAAGAAGCGGAGAGAGATTTGAATCAGGTTTTCTGACGGCAAGTCTATTCATTTCACAGCCCACGTTGCCTGGCAGCATGGGGAATGAAGTGCATGTCCTTTTTTGACGTCATAGTTTGAGATCAAGGAACTATCTTGGTCCAAACACTGTTCATTTCTCTGCACCGCGCTCACTCTGCAAAAAGCACATTAGAAAGTGATCACAGTGGCCAAGGGATATAAAACAGCCTAAGATGAGTGACATTAAAGAGACCCAATGTGTTACAGTTGGAAAAATACTTTTTTCAGTTACATAAAATACTCTTACGGCGAAAGAAATAAGATTTTTTTAATGAGCTTCCAATAAGGGCACCCGTATGAGATGTTCATAGAGACATTTCAATTTAACATGACCACAGTAATTGCAACGACCTTTGAAGGAGCAAACGTTGTCTCGAATGATAATTTACTGACCCTGTTCAAGAGAGGTCACGTAGCTACTTGGCAGGAAGATGGTAGAAATAAGTTTATTGATGGAAAGTGTTTTTAGACAAAATTGATGTTTTTCAAACCTGTCTGTGCATTTATAATTTTAGGGTTTGGATAATAAGACTGAGAGCACACATTTCCAAGTTATGTGGCATGACTACTGAAAGTGGAATTTAAAGTGGTCCTAAATTTTCTGAGATACAGAAACACAGAAGCAACAATATGTAGTTTGAGATACCTGTAGTAGGTAAGTAGATTATACGCCTTTATTCTGAGTGATACCCAAAGACCTATGGATTCAAATGTTGGATAGTCTACTACCTAGCTCCATATAAAAGGAAATAATCATTATAAAGTACTGTGTAGTATGGCCGACGTTAGGCATTGGTAAATATTAACTATGGTTTTTTTTATTAAATGCCAGGCTGGATGTCTGAGCTCATAGTACCGCAGGAAGTCTGCTTACTCTGTAAAACGCTGAAATATCTGCTATGTTTATCATCGGAAAATGTAAATATTTTTTCTATGTGATTTCCTGGCACTCTCATTTAGGGACTGGGTTCTGCAAGTTCTTTAAAATGCCCTTTAACCAAACATTGCTGCAATGATGAGGAGACATATCCTAACGATGGTACAGAGAGCAAGTTGTTGAGGAGGTCAAAGCTGGGATCTTCAACATGCGAAGGTGAACCACACATCGTCAAGAACTCATTCTACGGTATTTTGGCAGAGTGATGTCGTTGGTGTGGTGAGCGCTCGACCCTTCTGTACCCAGCATGCTGAGCAGTGTATCAAGCACTGGCACTGGGTGTTCCCCTCAACGACATTTATGCTCGTTCAGTCATTGTGTACAGAGGTATTGAAACCATCTCTTTCTACTTGGCTCTTAGTATCTGGAGACACACTTTCTTGGTTTCCAGAAACCAGTATATTGCATCGTACTAATAATACCTTCCGTTAGTTTATAAATCCTCTCAGGAGGTAGTTAAAATTGCTCAGAAGTAATTTGCTTCTCTGAAAGAAACGTTGGTTACAACTCAAAATCAAATCTTCTGTAACCGTGTAAGGAGACCGACAGATGATTTTTAGGAAACTATCTTTTCACTTAATGATATGCAAAGGGCATGATGTGCACTTAGTGAGTGAAGGGAAGAAGGAAAGAATTTCTTGTCAAGACAGTTTGGTTGTGGTGAGGTTAAAATAAAATGTTTTTTTTTTGCCAAAGTGCTTCCTAAAAGAAACAATTTGTGAATGTTTTCATTAGCCTTGCCAACAGCAACACCATGGTCTCGGTATCACCTTTTATTAATCTCTTAAATGGTATATAAGAGGTTTCAGGTTTCAGCTTATAATTTGCTCCATTCTTTAAATTGCTAAAATAATGCTGATGGGTCCCTGATAGCATGTGCTCATTTGAACCCTCTACGAGCCATTCACCTGGATCTATTGATCCGAATACATTAGGAATACAGAAGTGAGAACAGAATTTTCTCATCGATTTCAGGCTGACCTTTCAATCTCCTAGTGCAATCACAGTATCTTCATAGAACTGTCTTTTCCTAAACAATAATAAACCTGGCTTCCTATGATCACTTAATGAACAGCAAAACGTACTTCTGGATTTGTCTTGATTATTTTACGCTTCCCAGAAACAAACAGATGCTGATATTAGATTGAATATACAAAATATACTTTTCCCAAATACATTAGACTTTCTTTTGATATAACGCCTATTTTTCCTGGTTTTTTTTTTCCTTCAACCAGGTCACCAGGTCATAGTTTATTTCCTTCTGTTTTTATCTCTGCCTCTTATTCAAGCTTTGTTGCACAACTCCCAATTACAAACCCATCGAGTGTCCTTCAGAAAGCGCTTTGTGACCACCTTTGAAGTTCTTCGTTGTAAATGCAAGCTGGCAAAGTGACACAGAAATTTTACATCCACTAGAAATGGATCCACACCCACGGAAATGCATCATCGTCGTCTAATTTATTTCCACTAATGAAAGTAGATTTTTATAAAGGTTTGTCACTTAGGCTTTCCCTTTTGATAATTAAACACCAAATGAAAAGTTTTTTTTATTTATTATTTATTTATTTGATTATTGAGAGAGGGAGAGTGCGTGTGAGAGCTCACATGCACCCGCAAACTTGCTGGGGTAGAGGGATGGGAGAATGAAGGAGGGAGAGGCAGGGGTGTAGGGAGAGAGTGTATCTTAAGCAGCTCCACACCCAGCGCAGAGCCCCTTGCCAGGCTCGATCTCACGACCCTGAGATCACGACCTAAGCCAAAATCAAGAGTCAGACACTTCACTGACTGAGCCACCCAGGCCCTCCTGAAACCTTTTCTAATATCATATCATGCCATTACCTTTTATTTGTTGTTACAATTGCTTATCCAGTTTGTTCTGCCAAAACTTAAGGGAATCAAATGTCAAATGTGTAATCGTACTTCTGTAAAGTCAAAGCATAATACCTTCTCTGTAAAATGCACAAGAATAATTTGGGGCCGTTTCTCCAGTCAGTGTTGATAAGAATTTCCTTGATTAATTGGAAAATAATGGCTTCTCCAGTTTATCATCGTAACACCTTCTATACTGCTCTGTCTGTATAGGTATTTAATTGTACCAGCAAAATGTCAGTGATTATTATGGCTGGCAATGACTCCATCACTTTTGGGGGACTTATCAAATTAACTGATTTGGGTGCCATGGAAACCCATCCTGTAACGTGGAAACAGTAACTATTCAGTCCCTTGATATTCAGTTTGTAGATTTCATCAGACTGTATGGTAAAAAGTAAATGCCGTAGACGTTACTCTTGTCTCAGCTTGACTGGTTATGCTGGGCAGGTCGTCTAACCTTCTTGAACTTCAGGTACCTTCACTACACAAAATGACAATAATCTTATCTGCTCTATCCATGTTGTAAGAGTTACAAGCAGTGATGCTGTGAGAGACTTCAAGATTAGACAGCAGTGGGAAACTTGCATCTCTGAGCACACAAATATGGTTTGGAAGTGATCGAAGAAAATATTTTTCTTTGTAATTGAATTGTTTGAAGCATTCTTAGGTCATGTGTTTGTTTGTTTGTTTAAGCAATCTAAGAGATAATAAAATTGTAAGACAAAGTAGCAATGCTAAGACAATTTGGAAAATATAAACTTCTGTAGGAATGTGAACTATCACTTTCCTTTATATTTAACACCTTTTTTCTAACATTGAAAGCATATACAGACTTCAGAAGTAGAATACAAAAATTTGTCTTTTTTTCTTCTTCCAGTAAAATTTTAAGGGAATATCATTGTTGTAGAAACAACTACTACTCTTCAATGCTCTAGTTATATATCCAAATGTTGTTACTATAACTCACTGCTTGTGTGTATCTCAAAGGATCCCTATTACTGTTAACCAGCATGTAGTTTTACTGTGTCTTGCTAAAAAATTCAAGAGGTGAGGTAGAGACAGAGTATAGATGAGCGTCTTGGCCAGGCCGTGTAAGGCAACACACCACTTATTTGGTTCAGACCACACAAGTCCATCATTGTTATGAACACTAAATCCAATCATATTTTTAAAGCACTTTATGCTCCGGTATCAAGTGGCACTCACTGCATACCATGCACTGTTTTCATCTATGACCAATGACAATAGTGAGGAAAAGCCTTTTTCAGGAGTATAAGAAATTGCTTTACATGAAACCGATGTATTATGTTGGAGACAGATCTAATAGGCCAAGGAGACATGACAAATGGCATCCATGAACCCAGCCGACCCGTTCATTTTTAGTGAATTCCTGATTTCATGTGCATATTTTGGACTGCTTGAAACAATGACATTTCTAAAAGGAAATACAACAGAGTCATACCCAAATCTCACAATGCTCTCGGTAAAAGTAGAGCTCAGCTTGCTTAGGGAAGACGTTAGCTCAGTGATTTGTCTTTTGGACATCGAGTACAATATTGACAGCTTTCTTTGTTGTCCATTGGCTGTGACTTATTGTTGTTTCTTTTATTTTACCTTCTTTACAGAAAATGAGAATGTAGTTAGAATAGTGCCTATCATTTTTTAAACTCTTAATAAGTTCTATAATTCACTATTCCATATGTAAAATTTAATGAAAATTAGTTCTCCTACCATACCTTCACAGTAATGACTTCATTGTCATCAACAAAAATTCCGCAATTATTCCAAAGACAGTGACTTTTGTACGATGTTGTATTCACTGTGCAATGGAAGTGAGAGATACAAACGTGAGATTGGATTTGAATTCCTAAACATTTACAACCCATAGGCCTTGAATTTGGTCAGGAATAATTTTATGTGAACTACAATCAACGTCTCTCAATCTGATGTGCAATATGCATAAAAGTAACACTAAGCCCAGAATCTAGGTTTTGAAATAAATTGCTTTGTAAGAAGCCAATTGGTTGCATGCATGCTTCTTTCCAATCACAACTTCCAGTATCTTATCTACTGATTCAAGCACATTCTCATTAAGCTGGGACGTCAGGGGTCCTCCCTGATCTTCAAAGCAGGTCTATGACTCAGGGTAATTGTGTTTGAATCGTACTTTCCCACGATTCTAAACTGTCTTGCTTTTATTATCATCGCATATCTTACAGTTGAGAATCATCTTTCAAGCAATATGTAGATTTAAATAGACAAGACTATAACTATGCTATTTATTGCATCAAGTGAAGTTTACTCAGACATTTATTTCCTTTGCATACTTTTATAGATATTCTTTATTCTATCATCACCCACAAGAATATAAATTCCTTGAAGGAAAATCTTGCCTTTTTTTTTTTTTTTTTTGCACCGGAGCATTACCTACCTTAACTATATTACTAAGTGGCACAAGGTGAGTGCTGTAAAAACTTTGTTGAGTAAGAGAATAAATGAATAAACTCCATCTTCACTTATGCTTAATGTCTTGTACTCCTCTGTCATTTATTTTCTCAAAATCTGACTTTAAAAATTATATAAACAAATGTTTGCAACTTAGCGTGAGAATGTTTCCAACTATATTAAAATTATGTCAACACTATGTTAACACTGCATTATCTCTTGCAAGGGTACTGGCTCTTTCACATTTTTCTATCGACAAAAGAATTTAAGAAATTACCACCACGTGCAGAGAATAATATGCATTAGCTGAGAGATAGGTACCTTTGTATAGTTCCTGCATTTATCTATGCATTTTCATGCTTAAGGAATGCACTTAAAAAATGGATGATTGGGGGCACCTGGGTGGCTCAGTGGGTTAAAGCCTCTGCCTTCGGCTCAGGTCATGGTCTCAGGGTCCTGGGATCCAGCCCCGCATCGGGTTCTCTGCTAGGCAGGGAGCCTGCTTCCTTCTCTCTCTCTGCCTGTCTCTCTGCCTACTTGTGATCTCTGTTTGTCAAATAAATAAATAAAGTCTTAAAAAAAATGGATGATTGGAAATTAAAAATAATTAAGGGAAGAGGAAAATTAAAATCCTTCAAAGATATATCTAAAAATATTTACAAGTATATTCTTTGACCAATGTTACCTCTGACCAATCATTTTTTAATTATAATTACTACTGCAAAATATGATTGAGAATCTATGCTTATCAAAATAGACATGAACAACTATATGAATAATTTACATAGAATATACTCAAAAATTAATGTTAAATCTCCTAGCGACAGCTGCCTATTTAACTTACATCATAAGTATTTGCTAGATATTCCACTATGGTTTAAAAAATATTGGACTTTCGAGGACACCTTGGTGACTCAGTCAGTTAAGCAACCGACTCTTGGTTTCTGCTCAGGTCACGATCTCAGGGTCATGAGATCAAGCCCAATGGGGCTCCGCCATCCCTGCGGAGTCTGCTTGTAATTCTCTCTCTCCTGCTATCTCTCCCTGCCACCCCCAAATAAATAAATAAATCTTTGAAAGATATATTGTATTTTTAATAAACACTTCCTGATTTTTGGTGCTGCATTAAATAATTGAATGCCTTAAGAAATTTGAAGACTTTCCAATATTTATTGTATGCCTCAAAACACTTAGTAAGAAAATTAGAAAACCACAAATTTTTATAAACTAAATTTCAAAACTGCTTTGAAAATACAGAACTTCTCTAAAAAATTTCATACTTAATTTCAGTTTTGGGAGAAATATGAGCCTTAATTACTGCTCAGATTTTTTTAATAACTTACTATCCCTGATGCTACTCCTACTTGACAACAGATCTATTAAAGATCATTTTATCTGTATTTTTATTAGAAATCAGGGCATTTAAGAATTTTCGCTTTTTTATCAAGATAGTGTTGTCTAGTTTCAGTTACTTCCATTTAATAAAATTTAGGGACTATGATTTATTGCCGTTTGCAGGGCACCAAAACTGAATTTAAAGACAAAATTTAATAATACTGCCTGGCTCTAAACCTTTTACAGGGAGTTGAATCTAATATTAGTCCTCTGAGTAAATTTGCTTTAAAACTCACATCCTCTTGACAGGTAGGTTTTCTTTCATATTGATCTTTTGGGAATATATAAAGGTCAAAACAACATTTATATATTAAAACATATACAACAAACCACAGAAAATATAAAATGAGTCATCAATACAGAACACAAATATTTCTTTTATTATTGATGAATGTTTATCTAAATTGGAATTCAGAAGACAAACCAATCCCTTTCAAGTAAAGAACAGACTGCTCCTGTCCCCCATCAGGGATAACCTAACACTTTCAGGTAACAGGAACTGCCCATTTCCTGGGCTTAATCTCTCTTATTCCATGGGATTAAATTATTGAGCTCTCCTTCTCAGTTAAATCGATGACTCTCAGAAGCCATAATTTATCAGAAAAACAGGCAAATAAAAAAGCTCATTTAATATTATTTGAAAGGTAATAGAAAGAGGTACTTAGAAAAATCTTGATTGTAAGTCATTCTTGGTTACTTTATACATTGCCTAGACAGTTAACCAGTTGGAGGTGGAAATTTGTCGTTTTTGCCCCTTCTATCCTCTGTGAAAACATTAGATTTTCAGATAACAAAATTAACGTTTTTTTCCCTTTTCAACTTTGTCCCAGGGTCTTACTCTGCGTCGTGTTTATTGCTGCAAATACATTTACTCTAATGCCTTCTGACAGCCTGGTTTGCCACGCTGCTGGGTCTGTGACCTCTGTAGCCAGAATGGGAATTGATTGGCAGGCCAACCTGGTGTCTCATTCAGGACGAGGGTCTTCCTCCGGGTTCCCCCAACAACGCTGGCCTTGGCCCTGCACTCAGAGGCTCTTCTCTGAATCTGTTCTGCACTGACACAGAGAAAAGGGAAAATAAAGGATGAGAAGAGAAACAGGAGCAAGGACAAAAAGAAAAAGGTAAAACTTGTATCTGAATGGACTGTGAGCTTAAGAAAGGCAAAGCGTGGATTTTAAAAAATGTGAGTAGGGCACCTGGGTGGCTCAGTTGGTTAAGCGACTGCCTTCAGCTCAGGTCATGATCCCGGAGTCCCGGGATCGAGTCCCACATCAGGCTCCCAGCTCCATGGGGAGTCTGCTTCTCCCTCTGACCTTCTCCTCAACCCTGCTCTCGTTCTCATTCTCTCTCAAATAAATAAAGAAAATATTTTAAAAAATTTAAAAAATTAAAAAGGAGAGTAGATTTCTCCTTGACCCCACCCCTCAAAATGTGAGGAAGCAAAGACCAAGCCTCTGATTTTGGTCTGTCACTCTGTTCACTTAGTAATATTGAAAAGAATGATAGTTACTTATTTGTGATCGAGAGTTTCAAAAGAACAGTCAGTTTATACCTTGGTTTCCGGAAAAGCCTCAGCTACCCATTCTGGGGCTGAAACGTCCTGATTCCATTTTTCACTCTTCCGTTGACTTCGAGAAAGTTATTTCTTTAAAAGAAAATTTTCAAAATCCTGAATTCACAAAGATGTTTCATTGCCATCTTAATAATATCACTGAGTATGCTTTATATGGAATAAAATTGCTTGCGTGATTTCACTGATCATGCTAAACCTGGCTTATTTCTGAAATACACAAAGGCCTTGACACTTGGCAGCTTGAAGAGAGATCATTAGCACTGTAAAATG
The DNA here is from genome assembly GCA_003697995.1 of Taxidea taxus jeffersonii. Taxonomy (NCBI): domain Eukaryota; kingdom Metazoa; phylum Chordata; class Mammalia; order Carnivora; family Mustelidae; genus Taxidea; species Taxidea taxus. Next base: position 58,391 of record ML110613.1, read on the forward strand.
GCTAACAAAACAATAGCACGGAGAAGAAAATGAAGTAATTAGAAATGCACTGACAAAGCACGGATGGCAGAGAGCCACTGACTGTATATTTATTAATGTAAATATCTATTAAAGCAACTTCCTTTATTGGGGTTCTCCTGAGATGTTATAATACAAATAAGGAAGACTGGCCAACTGTTCTCCCGTGGTGGGTGTATTCTACACAGTCAGCCAAGTATTGTTTGAAATGCTATTATCCTGGGGCGCCTGGGTGGCTCAGTGGGTTAAAGCCCCTGCCTTCGGCTCCGGTCATGATCCCAGAGTCCTGGGATCGAGCCCCGCATCGGGCTCTCTGCTCAGCGGGGAGCCTGCTTCTCTTCCTCTCTCTCTGCCTGTCAAATAAATAAATAAAATCTTTAAAAATAAAAAAAATAGAAATGCTATTATCCCTGCTTGAAAGCTAATTTACATGTCTATGAATACATTTACATTGAAAGAGAAATCTTTTTACCTTAATTTCTAGTATGCCACCTTTGCAAATTTAATGTTCAGTAGAGCTACTTATACCAAAAACACCAAAACTGAGGACATTTCATTTAACCTTATTAGCAACAAGATGAAGTGAACCCAGCTCAATAATCTGTGTATTATGTAACATGTAAACTGATTTTAATCCTCCGGAGAACTTGTAATCTATTAGGGAAAATAACAGAACCATTTCATAAAAATAATACTGTTTCATAGAAATGAGGAAGAGAAGCAATTCAAATAATTCTAGAAAATTTTGCAAATGATAGAGCTATAAATACATTTGATTACAAAAAAAAAAATGTCCGCTTCCAAAATCCATCTTACCGTATTTTTATATAGGAAAGGGACTGCATTTGAGAAGTTAGGTGTGGGTGTGACTTCAGGTGGCACTAAATCTGGGGAGCTTTTTGTCAAGGTGTAATTAACCTGCAGCACGATATTAATTTCAGTTGTACAGCTTAATGATTTGTACACATCGTGAAATGATCAGCACAAGAAGTCAAGTGAACATCTGTCCCCATATATAGTTACAGATTCCATTTCGGGAGATAAGAACTTTGGAGATTTTACTCTCAGTAATTTCCAATATGCAATTCAGTCTTATTGAACTACAGTGATGCTGCTGTACTATATGTCTCATAGGCTCATTTATTGTATAACTGAAGTTTGTACCTTTTAACTCCCTTTGCCTATTTCAGCCCTCCCTCCCTCCCTCCTCCTCCCTCTCTCCCTCTCCCCCTCCTTGTGGCACCCAGGGAGGCTTTTGCCCCCTGCAGTGTTCCTGAGGTCCTCAGCTTCCTTCAGTCACCGAGGAGCTCATCACGTGAAGCAGGGGTTGGGAGGTAGTTGTGCAGGTTGGCAGTCTGGGCCATGAACGCAGCGGCCTATGGGAGGTGTGGTACTTAGCTGACACATGGTGATTGCTTCCCCAGACTCTCTGGGGGCCCCTTGCGATCCTGGCTCTTGCTGTTTTTTTTGTGGTCATATGTTGGCTTTGAATTAATTTCTTCCCTGTTTGCTTTTGATTGCAGCTCCTCCTTAAATACAGACCTTCTAAATCACTTAATATGACAGATCCCCTCTGGTGTTGTATCTCAAGGCATTTGGAATGTGCAGATAAAATAGCAACCAAAAAAAAAAAAAAAGCGCCAGTTAAAATTCCAAATCAGTGATACATTTATTGTTCAGATATGTGTTCACAAGCCTCCCACCACTTTTCATGAACATACATTTTATGGTCTTCAGAGTAGTGTTTTGTCTTTCATTAGTATCGGAAATCCCTCACCACTTTTTATACACATCCGGTGTCTGCAAGGACATTTGCATTTCCGGAGATGGTGAGGTTCCTTGGTGCACGCATTCACTGGTGCTTCCTCTTCTGAAACTGCTCCTTGGTTAGGTCACCTTTTAACTTTCTCTGCTGGCCCCACGTGGAGTATTTCTCCCATGAATAACGAACAGAAATGTTATGTATATGCCCAAGTTGTTTTTGAGATTGGTACAATTCTGTGATCAATTTAATAACTATGTCACAATCCCTTTATAACCGGAGTCATAATTATGCACATAAATACGAGCTGCGTACTTCTATTTATATGTTCTTCCTGAATGAAATTTAAAGGTGCACATATAGACTTACTTGCTCAAATATACAGGCATGATAATTTTATATTCCTATTTATAAATGGATAAATGCAGTAAACTTTTAGCATTCTGAGTTTTAAAATGTCACGATTTGATGGACCTGAAATTGTTTTCAGTAGAACATCTGGGGGTGAGGCAGATGGAAAGACATGGGTCACTAGCGTTTGGGGCTTGAAGTTTAATCTAACAGCAACACAAAACCTTTTAATTACTAATTTTGAGAGCCAAAAATGTGAATAAAAATTCAGCTGAGTGGCTGCAGACCAAAGGGGTTGGGGAAAAAACAAAGCCGCCAAAGGAATGAGGAGATGACAATGAAGGGATCTATCCCGTGTTTTCAGCACAACAGTGGGGGTTGAGCCCGTGATACTTGTTCTATCAAGGCTCATGGAGACCAAAAGTGACATTGAAATGACATGACGTGGAAAATGAGTTGAGATCTTTTTTGTTTCTGTCTGAATCACTGCAGACATGTTTGTTTGTTTGTTTTTAGATTTTATTTATTTATTTATTTGACAGACAGAGATCACAAGTAGGCAGAGAGGCAGGCAGAGAGACAGAGGAGGAAGCAGGCTCCCCGCTGAGCAGAGAGCAGGGCTCAGTCCCAGGACCCTGGGATCATGACCAGAGCTGAAGGCAGAGGTTTTAACCCACTGAGCCACCCAGGCACCCCTGAGTTGCTGCAGAATTTTAAAAAAAAATGCTATAGGGAAAAATAGTGAAAAACAGATCTTGAAACGTTTGTGATATTTCTAAGATTACATTGGAAAGCTCAATATGTCCTGATTTGTACATAAGAAAGTGATTTGAAAAGGAATTTGGGGATGAGCTCTTAGAGTTTCCAGGTGAATTCTGAGCTGTGCACTTTGCCTCCACTTCTGTGAAATATGGTTTATCCATGTCACTGGGTAAGTTAATGGGGAATGAAGGTCATGGGGAGCAATTTGCACCTACAAAGATAGAATGTCACACTCCTTTTGTTGGATAGGCCTATATCACTGCACAATAGCTATAAAAAAAGTTAGCCTGATCAGAGAGTAATCAGATAAGATGTTGCCATGGTAATACCATGGTAATGAGTGAGTATTGGAAATGAATACATATAAGATGAATTCTTTGGAATCCTGGGAACTGAAAACACACTGAGAAGGGTAAATATATACACATGTATACACATATGCATGGATATATGTATATTTGCATGCATATGTATATATTATAATATTTATATAATATATATTGTATATGTACTAGTGAAAAAGTCAAGCTAAGTCATCGGTTTTTACAAAGGGTAATTTCTATTTGTGTGAAAAGGACTTAAGGAATTACTCAGCTGCTGTAATGTTGGTCTCTGGCTGCAGAAGGAGAAACTGAAGATTACATCCAGCCATCACTGAGATCTAGAATACAGAACCTTCCATAAAGGCCCCAGCAACCCAGCCAATCTTCACAACAGAGAGAATAGGGAAATAGCTCTTGAGGACAAGACTTCTTTCTGGTTCCCCTTGGCATTGTCACAATTCATGACACGATGATTGTGACTTAAAGGACATGGGTCCACCAGTCAGGAAAAAAGTTCTTTTCATAATGTGACGCATGTTAGGACTGACACACCACGGGAAAGATGTGGTCAGGGGATGAAGCTAACATGGACCGAGAAATGCAAAGTTGGGACCAGTGAAGGAGTGGGTGACACAGTCACTCTGGGAAGTTGTATTAGATTTGTTGATGAGAGCAGATGCCCTTTTCCCTGAGACCACGAGTAGGACGACCTCCAAGTCCTACGAACAATTTCCTAGCTCTGAAAACTAGTATTAGTTCCACCTTTAGTATGATACCTAGGTGATTTGAACGTTTCTAATAGCATTAATCAATGACTGATGGTAAGAGCTCATTCTTACGTTCTGGAATACAAGATGTAAACGAAGCACACTGGGTAGGACCAGTATCAGAAGAATGTCACTGTGGAAGCCCACCCAAAGGGGGCTAATTCCACTTGCCTTTTTGTGCTGAGTCAGGGAAGAAAAAAAGAAGGAGGGGCAAAAATCCTTCCATCCCGTACTTGGGTGGGAAAATACACTGAGACTAGCCCACTGGCACGGCAGTGGGCTGTCCCCACCAAAGCCTGTACCTGCTCATCTCTGAGGGCTGGCCTGCTCTTCCAGGTGCCCATGAATAGCAGATCTTAAAATACACACACTACTTTGCAGTTATGCGAATTTGCAAAAGAACAAATTGTGCTCAATTTTGTCTCTGTATGTGTTCTCCAAAGGTACAGATTTTTTTATCGGTGTTCTACATATTAGATATGTAATAATGAGAGAACATTATGTTTGATTTTAAGAGTACCTACATTGTTTGTTTCTAGAAAATCACTCCTTTATTTCTATTATTTAAAGTCTCTTTAGAGATCATCCATTTATATAACCATAGAATATAGAACTATTCCCAGGCCAAAACAGGAAGCATATTCTCATATCAAAATCTGTAGTCCTCTAGTCTCTGAATATTTGCAGGAAAAAAAAAAAGAACAAAATCAATCAAAACAGAAACTCACTTTTCGAAAGCTGTACATTTGGCTACTGCCAGAAATATTTATGAAAATGTGTTTCATTGTGTCTAGATAAAATTTACCTTCCTGAGAAATACAATACCTGATCTAAGTAAGATGAGTTTCTTGGAGGTATTCCAACTGCATCTGTCACTTGTTTCAAAATAGAGCTCTCTATAATATTTGGTTAATTCCTAGGTAGTTCATAGCCTGCAAAGTTTATAAAGACTTGGGTAATTTGACATATTTGGAGATTTGGAAAGTAATCATAGACCTTCACTTTGCCATCATCATATCAGTCTTCTTAATCTGTGTTCATGTCAAAGCCATGTCATCCTTACTTTTTTGTTTCTTTTAGGCTTCCCCTACCTTATCGCTAAATTTTGGAGCACACAGCTGAACTTGTTTGACCTGAGCGTTGCTGTCTTATTCAGTGCCAAGTTATGCTACGCTAACGTACGGAAGATAAAGATGAAGGAGATCATCATTTGAGAAAATTAATAGTTTTCTTTTTTTATTTAGATGGCTTTCTATTGCCTAGGGGTTCTAAATTTCTAATTCAGGGGGAAAGTTATGAAACAATTTTTAAGACTGAGAAATAATAACTACCTGGCTTTCCTGTGACAAGGCTGTTAATATAAATAGGAGAAATTCAATGTAATTTTTGGCCTCTGGTTTTCTGCCTTTATAAAATCTGGAATTTATGCTGAAGGTGCCGAGAAATACATTTCCCATTGTGATTTATTGCTTTATTGGTGTTGCTTTAAATGTTTAATTGTGCCTTAGGTTGCTACACCTTTTATAAATTTATTAATATTATAGAAACATGCTACTTTAGAGTAATTTTGCATAGGGATTGCAGTAAATACCATTGGTATTGCTGGGCAAAGCCTGGAAATCAGAAGTCCATGTGTCAGCAGGTATACAAGTCCCTGTTTTCTCAGGGCTCTGCATGGAGGTGAGCTGGGGTTCCTGCTCACATAGGTACATGAAGGGTAACCACTCCTTCCTCCATAAGAGTAACATTGTAGCTCAGAAAAAACAGGCAGCACTCTGAACATGACTTTATCTCAATTACTATTAGATAAGTACCGGAAACCCTAGAGGCCAGAACCTGGAGGACAAGAGTCTATGGTGCCATGGGAATTGAGTTCAGGCATGTATATTCTTTTTCACTGGCGGGAAGGGAGTGCTGAGCACTTGGGAAGGCAAAACCCTTCACATTTGGGGAAGGTGGAAATAGTGATCCACCCAACTGGCTTGTCATGTGGCTCTGAGAGTGCCCAGAACCCGTCACGAGGTGTCCCTCTTGGCCCTCACATAGACCTTCTGGTCCCACTAGAAATATGGAGGTGATTTACTCACAACACTTCCCAGTTCTTATGATATCATTGTAAGGAGCACAAAGAACAGAATCACAAAAGAAACATCTACAACAAGTATCTTCAGTTAAACCTGAAGAGAGAGAACTATTTAAATTTGCATCTTTCCATTTGCTAAATCAACTGAGAACAACTAATGGAAAGTCACAGGGAATCGCAAAAGGTGGAGAGGACATTGCAGTGGTAGCTGTCAGGAACCAGAACCCAACTTTAATGCCAGAAGAGGCTCCCTTTGACTAGGAAGTATCATGAAAATGACTGACTACAGCAGGGGCAAACCCTCTACTGACAGAGAAAAAGCATACAAAGTTCCTGAAGGTTCCAGAGATACTAAATCTCAGAAGGAAGGGAAAGGAAATGGAAGGAAATACCTCATGAAGGTGAGTCTTCATTTCCTGGTAAGAAGCTATGGTGAAGGAGTCAGGCTGGTGTTTTTTCCTTCAATACTTTAAAATATTTTTACTCTATTTCTTCTTTCTTGTTTGCATTGTTTACAGAGATGTCCTATGCAATTCCTGTTCTAGCTCTGCTATAGGAAAGGTATATCAACCCTGCCATCTTCTTTCAAGATGTTCAAGATGCCTTTGGTTTTCTTCAATTGAATATGGTATGTCCAGGCACACACTGTTTGATGTTTACCCTGCTTGGCATTCTCCAAGATTCCTGGAAATGAAGCTTTGTGTTTGTCATTAATTTTGGAAACAACCCAGCCATTATTAGAATGTTCCAAATGCAAATATTTCTCCTGCTCTAGTCTCTTACTCTTCTTCTGGTGTTCCAGTTACACGTATGGAAAATCATCGGAGGGTCTTACATGGCTCTTGGATATTAAGTACTTAAAAAAAAATTGTTTCCTGTTTCCCTTTCAGTTTAGCGAGTTTCTATCGAAATAATTTCAAGTTTATGAGTTCTTTTTTTTAAATTGTGGTAAAATATTCAAAAAAAACTTGTTTTTTTAATCATTCTAACCATTTGTAGGTGTATATCTCAGTGGCAGTAAATACATTCACAAGGTGATCTAACAGCACCACTATCTATACTTAAAAAGTTTTTTAATTATTTTTATTAACATATATTGTATTATTTGCCCCAGGGATACAAGTGAATATCTTCTCCCATTCTGTCAGTTGTCTTTTGGTTTTGTTGACTGTTTCCTTTGCTGTGCAAAAGCTTTTGAGGATGCGGAGAAAGGGGAACCCTCCTACACTGTTGGTGGGAATGCAAGCTGGTCCAGCCATTCTGGAAAACAGCATGAACATTCTTCAAAAAGTTTAAAATAGAGCTACCCAATGACTGAGCAAATGCACTACTGGATATTTACCCTAAATACAAATGTATGGATCTGAAGAGCACGTGTACCCGAATGTTTATAGCAGCAATGTCCACAATAGCCAAGTTGTGGAAAGAACCTAGATGTCCATCAACAGATGAATGGATAAAGAAGAGGTGGTATATATATACAATGGAATACTATGCAGCCATCAAAAGAAATGAATTCTTACCATTTGCGAAGACATGGATGGAACTAGAGCATATTATGCTTAGCGAAATAAGTCAACTGGAGAAAGACAACTATCACATGATCTCCCTGATATGAGGAAGTGGAGATGCAACGGGGGTGGGAGTTAAGGTGGTAGGAAAAGAAAAAATGAAACAAGATGGGATCGGGAGGGAGACAAACCAAAAGAGACTCTTAATGTCATAAAACAAACTGAGGGGGGTGGAGGGGAGAGGGGTTGGGAGAAGGTGGTGGGGTCACATTATATGTTTAAATAAAAAAAAAGCTTAAATAAAATTAAAAAAAAAGAAGAAGTGGCATATACATACAATGGAATACTATGTAGCCATCAAAAGTGAAATCTTGCCATTTGCAATGATGTGGATGGAACTAGAGGGAGTTTTGCTGAGCGATATCCCTAAAAAGTTTTTCACCATCCTTAGTACAAACTCTGTACCTATTACAAAAAACCCCCCATTCCCTCCAGCCCCTGTTAATTTCCATTCTACTTTCTGTCTTTATAAATTTGCCTAATCTAGGTGTCTCATATTAACTGGGTCATATAATATTTGTTCTTCCATGTCTGGCTTATTTCACTTAGCATAATGTTTTCAAGGTCCACTCACATTGTAACATATATCAAAATTTCATTCTTTTTATGGCTGTATAATATTCTTTTGCATATGTGTCTAGCACATTTTCCTTATCTATGCATTTATTGATGAACCTGGGTTGTTTCCATCTTTTGGGTATGGTGAATAATGCTACTATCAATATTGCTAGATAAGCTCACTGATTCTTTCTACACTGTATCCAATGACTGATGAGTTCATCAAAGTTTTTCTTCATTTTTGTTAAAGTGTGTTTTATTTTAAGCATTTCATTTTGATTTTTAGAGTTTCTAACTCTCTACTCACCTTACCCATCTGTTCTTTCATGGTTCTTACATTTTTCTTTAGAGACCTTAACACATTAAAATTTTTATTTTTTGTCAATTATTAATCAATTATTTTATTTCATTTAAATTTTATTTCATTTTATTTTAAATTCTTTGATTCATAATTCCAAATCTGTGTATGGTTCTGATGCTTGTTTTGTCCCTTTGGACCATGTTTTCTTTCTTTTTTTTTTTTTTTAAAGATTTTATTTATTTATTTTTCAGAGAGAGCGAGCACAGGCAGACAGAGAAGCAGGCAGAGGCAGAGGGAGAAGCAGGCTCCCTGCCGAGCAAGGAGCCCGACGCGGGACTCGATCCCAGGACACTGGGATCATGACCTGAGCCGAAGGCAGCCGCTTAACCAACTGAGCCACCCAGGCACACCTTCTAATTTTTGGTTAAAATCTAGATATGATGTATCAGGAATTATGAACCAAAGTAAAAGAACTTTTTTATAAGTTTTATGTTTTTTCTGATAAGGAGTGAAGTGATATTTAATATTTCTGTAGCTGTAAATGCCAGAGTTGCCACCTTCTTCCGGTGTTCTTGTTTTTATCTTCCTTCTTTTCTCTGAGTTTCCCTAACAGCTCCTTCCTAAGTAGATTCTGAGTCTTGTATTTATTTAAACTTTAATCTGCTTTTATAATCCTGGATCTCTGCTATTGTGGTGGTAAGAGTACGCATTCTATAATACTATGATTAAATCTAAGTTCTTAGTGGGTCTATGGCTTGGGCTATGACTTTGACAAGTGTTCTTAGTTCCCAATTCCCCTTCTCAGATAAGAGAGGTAGGCTAGAGGTCATGGAATTGAGTAAACAGACTCCTTTCTGGGTGGGATAAGACTCTGGCACAGTTTTTCACCTGGACAGTAGGTCTTTGTTTTGGAAAATGCTCAGGGCACATCTCAAAATGGTCACTTTTCCCCTACTCCTGCAAGGAGGCATACATTTTTAAACAATTTCACAACCATCACTTCTGATTTTACAAGAGTTTGACAAAGATATGGAATAGTAAAAGAAGTTTAATATTTCTAAAATTTCTGTTGGAGATCTACAAAGCATCCTTTAGTGAGACATCTTTTAGAATTAGCATTATGGAGAAGAAAGCTGGATATATATATGTATACATATATTTAAGATTTTTAAAAATGTATTTGCAGGGAGAGAGCACAAGTAGGGAGAACAGCAGGGGCAGAAGAAGAGAGGGAGAAGCAGTCTCCCTGCTGAGCAGGGAACCTGATGTGGGGCTTGATCCCAGGACTCTGGGATCATGACCTGAGCCAAAGGCAGACACTTAACCGACTGAGCCACCCAGCCACGCAAGTTAGTTATATTTTTAAGAGTTGTGTTTGTTGACTCTGTTTTTGGGGTTGTGGATCTTGGAAAATTGTCTTCAGTCACAGAGATTAGAGTTAAATCTTCTTTACATAGGCTTGTCTTGGAATTAGGCAGGTGAAAAAACTGGAAAAACTTCCTTTGTATTTTTTGCCATATTTTGTTACTCCATATTTTTTTAAAGATTTTATCCATCTATGTATCTATCTATTTATTTGAGAGAAAAAGAGGGAGTAGGGGCAGAAGAAGAGGGAAAGATAATCTCAAGCAAACTCTGCACTGAGCACAGAGCCCAACGCAGGGCTCCATCTCAGGACCCTGAGTCATAACCTAAGACAAAATCAAGAGTCAGACATTCAATATGCCCCTCTCTGTGTGTATTTCTATAGGAAGAAGAAAATAATGTAAATTTTTTGGCATAGATTTTTCTTACTATGGCTGATTTTTTAAAAAAAGATTTTATTTATTTGTTTATTTGAGAGATCACAAGTAGGCAGAGAGGCAGAGAGAGAGGGGGGAAGCAGGCTCCCTGCTGAGCAGAGAGCCCGATGCGGGACTCGAACCCAGGACCCTGAGATCATGACCCAAGCCAAAGACAGAGGCTTAACCCACTGAGCCACCCAGGTGCCCCCAACTATGGCTGATTTTTAATGATGCTGAAAAGATATCTAAATGAGAACAATACTCTATCCACAAAATATTAACTTTTAGACATGAATTTGTCCATTCTTTCTTACTATCTATGTAGTTCAAAGGATTGGGCTATCTTATATTGATTACAATAGTTTTTTTTTTCCTGAACATTTATTATAAAGAAGAAATAATTGTTTTTTTCCTATATCACAACTCAGTCTTATTACAATGCTACATTTTGTTAGAGAGAAAGGTTAAGAAGAAATCTGCTGTTGTTTCATGTTAATCCCCATTGCCCAACTGGTAAGAATAATGCATTTGAAAGGAGGCAGGACTCCCTGGGATTACACGATAAAGAAAAAGTAAGCCTATATACAATCAATATTATAGCACCATCTATCACAGCACTATATCTTTGTTATTTTAATATAGTTTCAAGAAGAGTAAACAGTGCAAAATTATAGCATACTTATGGATTCTAGCAGGACAACATCAATGAAATATTTCATTAATTTGACCCACATCTAACAAATTACATGAAGCATAAATTCTAGCATTAAATCCAAGTCCCATTTTTCCTCAGTTCCACAAACACATGGTCATTTATTTTATAAGACTTTTGAAACTGAAAACTTAACCTAGTTTCTATGTAGAAAACAAAAAATCTTGCTTACTAATGAAATTAAACAAAAGCATCAACTTTTCCCCCTATGTTAGCAGATTTTCGGAGCTGTATTTCTGACCTTAAAAATTAGTTCACAACTATTGGAAGTAATGATATATTAGTGTAATTTAGAGGCATTTGGGGACAAAAAACAACAACAACAACAAAGGTGGCAATGGAATTTAGACTACGAAAGAGTTTCTGTGAAAAAAAAAAAGACTTTTAGCAGAAGAAAAATCCTGAATATATTTAAAGTTATCAATTTTTTATCAATTTTGATAAAAATAGAGTAACTGATAGTAAACAGCATTAACCCAGAAACTCTCTCATTGTACATATTCAGTAAGCTGTGACAGTTGTTAAAGATAAACTAAAACATATTAAAAATTTTAAGAATTTGTTGGAGCAAAAATTGATTCCAACTGGACAACACCCACCAGATGTAGTTAAGAGTGCTCTCCCAAGGGGCAGTCGGGGAGTCTTCTATAGCATGGGGAAGTAAGAAAGGAAATGGTTGGATTGGTTACAGCTGAAAGCCTAGTGGTTATTTGTGATTGGTCGTCCTTAGTGGTTTGATTTTCTAAGGTTGAGGTATTTACAGTGTTAAAAAAAATTAACGAGTACATGTACACTTCTAATTTGCTTTATTCAACAAATGACTCAGGTGGCATCCCATCTAACAAATAGAAAGGAGTTCTAAAAAATGAAAATAAAGACTGATATAGGCAGAGGGATGCAGAACAAAGGAACTTACTGATGTGAAATGGTGGGGTCTAGGAGCAAACCGTCAAAAAGTAATTCTTGAGACAATTTTGATGCAAAAGTTGGTTTTATTAAAGCATGGGAACAGGACCCATGGACAAAAGAACTGCACTGGGAGCAGTGATTGATTATATACTTTCAAGTTGGAAGGGGGTTAGGGATAAAGTAAGGAATTTGGAAACAAGGTGTCCAGGACCTTGGGTCTAGCTGTTGTTAGAAAAAGGTCATTTAGGGGCGCCTGGGTGGCTCAGTGGGTTAAAGCCTCTGCCTTCAGCTTGGGTCATGATCTCAGGGTTCTGGGATCGAGCCCCACATCGGGCTCTCTGCTCAGCGGGGAGCCTGCTTCCTCCTCTCTCTCTCTCTGCCTGCCTCTCTGCCTACTTGTGATCTCTCTCTGTCAAATAAATAAATAAAATCTTAAAAAAAAAAAAAAAAAAGAAAAGAAAAAGGTCATTTACCACTGTCTAACAAAACCTGAGTTATGAGACCCTTCAGACCTGTATCAATGGGCCATATGTTTAGAAAATGATTGCTAACATATATATTTGGGGGTCGTGGTGGTGGTAGAGATCAAGGAAGTCTCCAGAGGGACTTTTTATAGGATCCTGGAGGTCAAGCTCATGTCAAGCTCAGATTGTCTTTTGTCTCTAGCAAAGTATTAACATTGAGGCAGCCAAGCTCCTTGAGGAAGGTTACTCTGTCTCAAGTACTTGTCAATGGGCTTTAAGTTCTAAGGAAGTTTCTAACAATTTTTCTATATTTCATTTGTCTTTGTTCTCCACAAAAGTTACTAGTAAAGAGTGGATTTTTTTAGACAAGATCACCTTCCTTTGGAGGACTGTCTATGAGGTGAATTCTCTCTCTAGTGCGGACCAAGAAATTCCAGACTGATTCATTAAGATTACATTCCAGGGAAAGGCTGAAACAGCAATTATGTTAGGTATTAAGTCTCGGTTTGGTGAAATAGGCTTAGCTCAAGTGACTCCATTTTGGGCCTATTCTCTCTTTTTTAACAAACAGGCTTATATTTTGGGAGGCCACTGTAACATTTGAGCCACCTCATCCAATGGTCTCCTTGTGTAATTAGCTTAACATAATGTTAACTATTCCTGAATTCTTACTTTCAGAGAACAATGACAGTGTAGAAACATCCCTAGTTTATTTTTTCCAAAATTTCCTAACTTTATGTCTTCTGGAAATGGCTTACTACAAAGAAGGACCCATATCCATCTGCTTAGAGAAGACTCTTGTCCACTCTCTTGCATGATTCCCATAAGACTTGCTTGTTTGCTTGTGAAAAGTCTTAGACCTTCCTCTTTTGTCTGAACCTGTTGTCAAGGGCAGACACAGACTGCAACTTGCCATTCCTTGTCTCCTGAGTAATTAGCTGGGATTGGAATTGCCTATTCCTCTGAAACTAGGTAACCATAGAGAAAAACATTTCCTGTTCAGATAACTTTTTGAGATTCTCCCTGCTTCAGAACAACCCAAATGGAAATCAACCCATCTCCAACATGTTTGTTGCCTCCTGAAAACTGCACAGCAAAACCACGGGGCTGAGACACTTGAATCTTTAGGTGTGGGGTATTCTGCCTATTTCCTACCCCCTCAGTACAATCCTTAACCTCCTTCCTTGCTCCTTGTGTATCTGTGTCTGTCTGTCTGACAGCCGTTTACACTAGTAACATTTTCGTTTCCATGAAGCTATTCTACTTTTTAGCATCATTTATGAAATGTGTGGCTGCAGAAACACTGATTATTGGGAATATACAAGGTCATGGGTGAAGTGATCTTGCTGTAAACCAGACCATGCACTTGGCTCTGAAAATAAAACTCTTGAGAAGATCATACCCTAAGAATCTTATAATGGAGTATGAGAAATAAATTTTAATAAAGATTGTTTTAAGATTATTGTGTAAAGACAATGATACAGTTAAAGAAAGATTCATCTCAGGTCGCAGAGAAAGAACACATAGAGCAGCAGACAACTTTGTAAATAGGTTCAGGAGGTAATCAGGGACCTGAGACTTTAAAGGGGGAGAAGGGTTAGCTCCCTCAAAGGAAAGTCTGTTGAAAGGCTGAGTCACATAGCGGGAACCGCGTGGGCACAGAAGTTTGCCTGTCTTTCACTTTTCTTAGCAATGAATAAGCTAACCTTTTTGACTGACCCTTAGGATTCCAGACAGCCAATTTAGATACTGTTGAATCCTTTACCTAATCCAAATACAAAATCTGACCCTTAAAACTTTATAATCACAAAAGAAATATAAGAACCTACAAGTAAATGCTGGCTTGGATAAAGGTCGTGTTTAACATGGAACAATATCATTTAATAATATAAACACATGCTTGAGAATGAACAATCTGTATACAAACTGGAGAAAATAATCATTATTAAATTTTGATTACACTCAGACTCATTCCAGTGAAAATTTGAAACATTACTTTAAAGGCTTATTCTGTAGAGAGTGCCCCCCGTAGGGGGTTGATTCTGGTGTTACTGAAATCATCACAGTTCTCAAAATGCCTTGCTCTACTTTCTGCCTCTCCATGTGCACTGGTTTTCTCCTACCTGGAGAGTCCTTCTCTAACTTTTCTTCAGTGAATGTGTATTTCGATGACCTCACTGCACCCTAGCTACCCATGTCCTTGCTCCTTGCAGATCTCTTCATTTCTGTTCTTTACCACAGTGAACAAAACTGAACTGTCCACTTACCTGTAACTTCCCCCTCCACCCAAGGAAAACCAGATTCCTTGAGAGTAGTAACTATGACTTTTTCATCTGTAATTTCTGGTGCCTAACCCAGAACCTGGAAGACAGCAGACCCTAAAAATAGCACTGAATGAATAACTCATCTTCAGATAAAAAAGGAACCGATAATTAAATAAATTAATAATAATTAAATAAAATTAAATAGTTAAATAAAAATAAAACCATTCAATAGGTAATAAACATATGCATGAATTGAAGCTTTTTTCCAAAGGTTCTTGGATCTTACAATGAGTTTTATTTAAGGAGGTAAAAATGAGGCGGTGGGATAATTTGAGGAAGGGAGATAATATGGCCTGAGCAAGATATTCATATTTCTAATATTTCTCTTTTTTTCTTTTTTGAGAGAAAGTGGGAGTGGGAGAGGAAGGGGCAGAGGAAGAGAGAGAATGTTAGCAGACTCTACCCCCAGGGGCTCCATGCAGTACTGGATCTCGCTATCCCGAGATCACGACCTGAGCTGGAACCAAGATCAGACACTGAACTGACTGAGCCACTCAGGCACCCCTAATATTTACCATTAATGTTATTTCCAAACAAAGTCATCATTGACATATTTTGACAAGTTTGCTCTTGTCGAGTCTCTACACACCTGGGTAAAACACCAGATAGTAAAACAAGAGAAAAAAAAAGCTGGATTCAGAGGAGAATACATTTTAGTACATGATTCCATGGAGTGAGCAAGGCCCAGGAAGAGTAAAAGATGATTTATAGCCTCTGAGGTTTGGGGTTTAGCAGAATTATTTTAGAGCTTATTGGAAAGAAGGGAGGAATGGGAAAGGAAGGTGAAAATTTGGTCCCATTTATGATCAATAAAAGTCTAGCAGCCACATTACACACAGGGAAAGAGAGGGCAAGGGGTCAAGTCTAGAAATATAAATCAAAGTTGTCCTGGTACCCCTGATATTTGATTTGAGTAGATGACCAAGAAGAATAAGGGCACCAGGTTCCAACCCTCAGGAGCATTATTTGTTATTGGTTAACAGGTACTGCACAGGTGTAGAAAGACACACAAGTGATTTCATTTGAGAAACAATGCATTTCCAGGCTTTCAATATGACAGAGATCATAGTGACAAAACAGCATTTTGAAAAGAAGATGGATGAAGCAAGAGTTTTCTGAAAATGTAATTTACTCATACATGCTTAAAGGCGAAGGAGAATATAGTGTTCGCAAGATAGTGTTTAATTATCTGAGAAAGGAAGGGAAAGTATGTGAGGAAAAGTGTCCTCAGTCAGTATAACACTTTTTAATAACTGCTATCTTATCTTGAGTAAACTACTTTAATAGGATAAATCACTCAAGGAAGATTAATCCTTTCAAAAGGCAGCATTTAGGAACATCTTTCGTACATATTTTCGTACATTCTTTCATTACTTCGGCAACTTTTCACAGACTTATTATGCTTGTAGTAATCTGTGAATAGAAAGTAAGAACAGATATTCTCTGTTGCAATATTTTTAGAGTGAGAAGTTACTATATATTCTAGGAATATATTGAATATATTATTCTTTTGGTAGGTTTGATATGTAGAAATTTTCAGATGCTTGTGACTATGAAGCATTTACTTATGGCTCAATGGTTTGCTAAAGACAGAGTGTACGATTCCTGATTCTCCATTTAACATTTATCTTTCAGATTTGAATTAGTTTCCTGTACTAAAAATCTAAGAACCAGTGAGTGACTATTGACAAGAATTTTCAGACTTGGAGTTTGCACAAAAGGATGCTTTCCTTTTAATACAAAAATTTGAATTTATAACTGTAGTTTTGAATTTGTACTTATTTTTAATAAATTAATTCAGCATTTAAAACCAGGCCAGGTTGAATTTGAGAAATGAGCCTTCAGGGAATGGTTATATTACGAATCTAAATACTTGTTATTACTTAACTAATTTCAACCACAGAAGCTAATTGACCGCATGATAGCTTTGTATGTTTTTAATTAAAATCCCAAATTAAAAGTCAAGCATTCCACTTCCACAATTTTTTTACATTCCAATATAATTTGTTTGATTAAGCCTTCTCTTATATTCTCTGATGATATGTTTCCTTTACATGAATAATATTCATATAATAGCTAACACTTACTGAAGTTTTGCCATGTTCCAATTACTTTCTAATCCCTTTTTATTGTTTAGCTAATTAATTTTCAAAATATTTCAAGAAAGGTATCATAGTCTCGTTTTTCATGTTAAAA
The DNA here is from genome assembly GCA_003697995.1 of Taxidea taxus jeffersonii. Lineage (NCBI taxonomy): Eukaryota > Metazoa > Chordata > Mammalia > Carnivora > Mustelidae > Taxidea > Taxidea taxus. The sequence goes on from ML110613.1 coordinate 75,276, forward strand.
ATAGATTAAAGGGTGCCTGGGTGGCTCAGTTGGTTAAGCTCCCAACTCTTGATTTCAGCTCAGGTCATGATCTCAGGGTGGTGAGATCCAGCCCTGTACCGGGCTCTGCACTAGGCATGGAGCCTGCTTGAGTTTCTCTCTCCCTCTACCCCTCCCCCTGTCCTCTCACTCGGACTCTCTTCTTCTCTAAAAAAAATATATATATATATATATTTATATATATATATATAAATACTTTGAACAAGGTCATAAATGTATTCTGTAGATATGAAAGTGCATTTACAGGGGTGCCTGGGTGGCTCAGTGGGTTAAGCCTCTGCCTTCAGCTCAGGTCATGATCCCAGGATCCAGGGATCGAGCCCTGCATTGGGCTCTCTGCTCAACAGGGAGCCTGCTTCCTCCTCTCTCTCTGCCTGCCTCTCTGCCTACTTGTGACCTCTGTCTGTCCAATAAATAAATAAAATCTTTAAAAAAAAATAAAAAAATAAAAAAAGAAAGTGCATTTACACATATATTAATCTTACATTTTATAAAATATAATCATATGGTAAAAATTTCTGCAATGCTTTTTCTCCAAGTAAAAGGGTCATTGAATTTTCATAGATGCTCTATATTGGTAGAAGGTGATAGTTGACATACAAATCCAGAAACCTTAAAAGAGATTCCTAAAAATTATGCCACAATGATTGCTACCATTATAGGTATCTTAGCAAAGATTTTCTTGCATAGGTCATATCCATATTGTCATAGGCCAGCGCTCATTTAATAAAATGCTTCCTGTAGATTTCCTAAATTACTGTTCCATATCTTTAAGGGATAGCTTTATAAATACCTGAGACTACTTCCAACTCTTCTGTCTATGATATCAGTACCTGATAACTATTTGAATGCATACAGAATCTGTTCTTCCTTTTCTATTTAATAAACACTTAATAATAGCTTGCTGGGTGTCAAATACGTATGGAGATTCAACAGTAATAATGCATAAGCTCAGTAAATCCACAGACTACTGAGCAAATAAAACACATAAGCCTCTGTAATAATAGATTATCAAAGGTATGAAATAACGAAGAGGCACAGCTTAACCTCAAGAGAGAGCAAGACGGTATTATCTGAGGTCTAATGTCTAATGGCATGATACAGATGGACATGGACAGTATCTCCAAGGAGGGTATAACCTTATCAAAGTCTTCCAGAATTTTCTCCTGACAAGTTGTAATATTCTTTAATAGTACGTTTTTATTTCTTTCCCAGTATTATGTGAGATAAATTTTACTGGCAATACATTTCACGAGCAAGTCCAGTGCAACAGCTAAAACAGACGATTCTGTTACAGTTAATCCGATGGATCTGAACAAAGAAACTCCTGCACTGTCCTTTCCTTAGCTGGGTTTTGCTGTTGGTAGCAGGTGAATTTGAACTGCTTCCTGGCTGAGTGGCCAGTGCACATGTGGTCAGATTGTCCCTCTGTAGCTTACCAGCTTAGAGACCTTGAGAAACTGATTGAATTTTCCTGACAATATTTGACTTTGACATTAGTATTACTACCTAGCACACACAATTGATAGGTTATTTAAATTAAGTATTTAAATTACCTGGGACAGTGCAAGGTGTAGTAGGTACTCAATAATTACATACTAATTTTGGTATTATTCCTTTAAATGTCAGCTCTACAAAAATACAATTTACCTATACCAGACATCAACATTTATGTAAATTGTGTTATTTTTATTTCTGCACTAGCTATTTAAAACTCAATGGTGACTAACATAACACAATAAAAAATGTGTGGGAAAAGATAAAAGTCATAATTAGCTAATTTAAGAGTGAATCAAATGCTCTTATATGACTCATATAATTGGTTTTTTTTAAATTAATTAATTCCCTCTCCACAAATAATATAAGCTATGAACAGAAACCCCTTGTAACTTTGGAAATTACACCATAGCTGATCATTCTTTGTGCATTTTGTAGTAGTCATTGTGCCAAAGCAATAAAATAAGCAATATATACATATAAAATAAACAATAAAATACATATGTAAATTAATTTTGTTTTGGTCTTACCAAGTTGTTTGCCCTTTAGTCTTTAAGATGGTCTTCAAACATATTTTCAACAAATGTGAGCATTATAATTCAAATTATAAGAATGTAAACATTAAATCTATGATAGTTAAAAAAAAAATACACTACCCACCCATCCATTGACCATCCATCCTATAGTCATTTGGTACACAATTTACTGATTACCTACAATACAGCACATAAATATCACTAGCACATTATGATACATCCTAATTGATAGATACTGTACATTATGTCAGATAAGCATCTGGAAATACAGAGAGGAATATAATCAGTCCCTATCCTAGAGGGAGAATGTGCGCATATTTTGTTTGGATGAGATTTTTCAGAGTTCAGAAGACACAGAGGAGAATATGCATTAATAATTTGGGATAGTATGATACACATCATTACTAGAGAAGTAATCACATAGTGCTCTCCAGAAAAGGTGAGGGAGGAAAAATACTGCAGCAGATTAAACAAGAAAAAGGATGGATGGGAGAGGAGTTAGCAAGAATTTAGCTGGAAATTTAGATACATTGACTCACATCCCCATTCATGGACACTGTCCATGTCCAAAGTCCTACCTGTGATGTCCAAAAATTCCTGGGGATTTAGATTTTAGAGACACTTCTGCCTCTAGACCTCTAGACTCAGATTTCTTTTACCTGATTTCATACCACTCATCTTTCCCAGTACCACTCAAAACAAGCAAACATAGCAAAGAGTTTACAACATATTTATAGCTGTGTTTTATAAAGCATAATGTAACCATTTTTTTTTCTGAATCCATCAACATGTGGCATGTTTTGATAGGGTTCCGTTGTTAATACATTTCCATTTAAATGTAAAGGAAGCCAATGAATCTGAATGAAATCTGCTTATATCCATCAATAAATCTTAGTCTTTTTCTCTAATCCATAGTAGTATGACTAACACAGCTCATTGGAAGAAAGCTGGATTCTCTGTACAATTAATTGATACAGAATATTTATTATAGGCCTCAAAGAACAGGGATGGATTTTCAGAGCCTGTGGTTAACTTGGCAGTGATGGCCATTAGAATTTTTTTTCATGATGGATATATTCAGTAAACTTAATGTGCATGTCAGAACAAATCCTCATATAATACCTAATTCCGCAAGGCCATCATATAAGGTTTATGTTCAATAAATCTGTTAAAACAGAAAAGAGAAGATAATGGATTACTATCCACATGAAATGACAAAAAAAGAATATCCTGGTCCATTTTTCTTACTTTCTAAATGTAAGCAAATACATAAATAAACCAAAAACTAATTTTAAAAGTTTCAGTCTGATGTACTATGCAATTGCTCCATGACTTAAACTGGAGTAATCTCCTTTTTTACGACCTTATGTCCCCAGGTGCTCTTGGTGGCAATATCTCAAGTCAATTCAGTTTAAATGGGCTGACAGGGATTTTAGGCTTTGAGATCACCGGGATTTTCTAAATGCAGACATGTACATTTATGGGTCATTTATACTGCATTAAATTTTCTTCTGTATTTTTGACATGCAATAAAGTTGAATTTAATATTTTATACACACTATTTTAATGCTTTCTGGTTTTTTTCTCTCACCAAAGTTATTTGTAACTTAATTTAGATTCTGAGCAATTTGTAGAGTGAGTCTTTTTTTTTTTT
>ML110613.1:79401-101889 GCA_003697995.1 Taxidea taxus jeffersonii
TTTTTTTTTTTTAGTCCCCGCATTACTTAGCACTGTTTAGAAAATTATTTATAATTAATTTTACCTAAAAATTTCTATAAATGAGTTAAGCCCTTGTATATTGGATATGAGTTTGGTAACTTGGTTTAATTAAAGAGATGAAAATCAAAGCAACTACCTAATATTGAAACTCTACCTAGGATCTTGACGGAATTATTGAATTATCTACTTCCTCATTGATTTAACAGTTTTTACGGATTTTTCTTTTATGTTGTTGTCAAATACTTGGGTTTGTAATCCTGTGGAGCCCACAAAAGAAGATAAGCACCAAGCGTATTTTGTCTGTTAATATATACACAGAATTTCACAAAATACTTGGCACTTTGTATGCAGTCAATATGCATCGAATTAAGGACTAATTTGGTCCAAAAGATCTCACTTTAACTTGGCTTATGAAACTGAACATGAATTGGTTCCTCCCTAATCCCTGGGTTTACTAATCCTAGTCACGTTAGCTCCCTCTTATCAAGCACCGCCTTTCTGCTTTTCTCTGTCTGACATACTCTTCCCAAGACTTTTAAGTGGCTTAGTGTTTCTCATTAATCAAATCTCAGTTTCCCATCTTTATTTTATTAATTATACCTGTTACCACTTTAACCTCCTGGGTGACAACACGGACCTTCTTCGTTCTGTTTACACCTGTCTTCCCAAAATCAAAAACAATATCTGGTACATTCTAGGTATTTAATAAATATTTGTAAATGTCCTACATAAAAACACATATTTTGGTGTATAATAAATTATTCACAAAGCATACTGTAGAAACTGTCCATGCTCCTACACATTTCAAAGCATTATTATTTAAGGATACTACTGGGGGCATGCCTGAGGGCTATCAGACACAAACTTAAGCAGAATGAAGGAGTAAACCTTGAGCCTGAAACAAGGGAAGATATTCTCACACACCATGATTAGCCCGGCACAGATTGTGTGAACTCTTGATCCCTTGGTAGGAAAGTATTCAGTCCATGGCTCATCCTCTTGTAGTCAAGCAGAGGTCAAAAGACTGTGTAGGAGACTGCCTTTCCCAAGTGTGAAACATCTTCAGCTGTTGCTGCCAATCAGCTGAAATCCAAAGTAGGCAAAAATACATATCTCACTGGGATTTTTCTGTAATACTAACTGACGAATGGATAAATAAATGTTGGTAAACCATAAAAAGTAATGGCGCTCAGCAAATGAAAAGAAATAAACCATGATATATGTCACAACATAGATCATGCTCTGAAGTGTTGTTAAGTAAGAGAAGACAGCTACAATAGGCCACACACTCTGATTTCATTTCTATAAACTCAAATCATATTAGAGACTACCAAGAAGTAAGGTTAGAACTGATTACAGAGTGCACAAGGGAAGTTTTAGGGGCTATGGAAATGTTCTATATTTAATTATGGCTATGGATAAATGACTATATACCTTTGTCAAAACTGACTGAACTGTACATCTAAAAAGTATGAATTTTACAGAGTGTAAACTAACTCAATGAGCCAAAGAAAGTAGTTGATCTTGTTGGCTAATACAGCCATGAAAAGGCCTGTAATTATATTTAGATTCTTAATTACAGTTGCAAAACTAAAAAACCAATTGTATATGAAGAAACCATTTGGACACAGGAACAAATTAATGGTTGTGTTAAATTTTTATTCAATGCCCTTATTCATTTGACTACCATGGACATCATCAACCAACAACAGAAATGACAGCAAAAATTTCACAATTTTTAATGTGATTATTTTTAATCCATTGTTACACAAAATGTACGGCTGTAGACACATATTTCTAACCTCAGTTGACTTTGTTGAAACATGAGAAGGATGAGCACAAAATGTATGTTTTTCACACAGTAGTCTTTTGCAGTATGAAGCTTTTTTTCCTGTCATTCCTCCCAATTTTTTTAGTTTAGCTGAATGTTTAAATGTATAAACATTTATACTTATAGAGATAAATATTCACCATCTACCTCTTTCCCTTTACTCCTTAGGCATCATTATCTTAAAATTGCACATATCTTTGTAGAGTGTTCAGTTTTATAATTTGGGAGATGTTTTCTATACACTAAGAAATAGTAGGGTAGTAAATGGGCAAAATTCCTTGAGAAAAAGGAGCTACATATGCACATATATGAAACTCTTGGCAAAATTCTTTTCTTATGTATTTTCCTATCATCTATATTTATGTCTTCACAGACAAGAGATAATTTGTATGCATAATAATAAGATAATAAATTCTATGCATTTCATTTTTCAAATGAGGTTTGTGATGCTCTCAACCTGAGAGAATCTCCATAGAGTTTTCTGAAATGGCAATCTAGTCCCATATAAATGCAAATTAACACTGTCTCAGAAAACTCTTTCAGATTCTTTGTAAAATCTAAATCACACTATACAGGTACCTCTTCCCCAATCTAAAAATCATTGGGAGATGTGTAGAAATCCCTTTTTCTTGTTGATAGTGACCATTTCTTTTGAAGGGATAAAAAGAGTTTAAATTGAAATCCTGAGTTTTAGAAGCTTAAAATTAATTTTTGAAAAGTAAAACATTTACTTGAAAGATAGCTACCTCAATCCAGTGATCAGAGGGTGGAGGGAAACTCCCCCCCCTATTTTAGAGAAGAATATAAGTCATTTATTATAGAACATTGAAAAAATTAGAAATCCTCCATTTAAAAAATCATTTTAAGAATTGATTTTAGTGGGAGACATCAACTGATGAAAATCCTTACTTATTTACCTGAAAGGGAAAAGGAAAAGTTACCCTCCTGATGGAGAAAACTGATAGACACTAGCCTAGCCATGTGATTAAATATAATATCTACTTGCATTCTATTCAAGACAAGCTGAGGATATCATAGTATTTCTGCCAAGAAAAAATTATTTTAATCTGACTATATTTATGAAAAACAAAAATAAGACAAATCAAATTTTGCAGAACATTGGCTAGATTATCAATAATGTCACAAAAGAGAAACAAATCAAGACAGATATCTACATTATTAAAATGTTATTGATTTAAAATTTCTTTTTTTTAGATTTTATTTATTTATTTATTTATTATTTATTTATTTATTTAAAAGATTTTATTTATTTATTTGACAGAGAGGGATCACAAGTAGGCAGAGAGGCAGGCAGAGGCAGGGGGAGAAGAGGAAGAAGGCTCCCTGCGGAGCAGAGAGCCCGATGTGGGGCTCAAACCCAGGACCCTGAGATCATGACCTGAGCCGAAGACAGAGGCTTTAACCCACTGAGCCACCCAGGCGCCCCTTATTTATTTATTTGACAAACAGAGATTACAAGTAGGCAGAGAGGCAGGCGTCAAGCCACATCACATCTGGCTCTCAGCTCAGTGTGGAGCCTGCTTCTCCCTCTCCCTCCACCTGCTTGTGCTCTCTCTCTCTCTCCCCCTCTCTCTTTGTGTCAAATAAATAAAATCTCTTTAAAAAACTCAATCTCCTTTTTAGTTAAATGGGTTTTGGAGGGTGAGGGGTTGGGTGAGCCTGGTGGTGGGTATTAAGGAGGACACATATTGCCTGGAGCCCTGGGTGTGGTGCATAAACAATGAATCTTGGAACACTGAAAAAAAAAAAGAATCTTAATTGGCTTTGATTTTTCTTTGACTTTTAGTATCTTAAAAACTTCTCATCCAACACTACTAAATGAAATGGCTAAGGGACTATTTCTCATAAAAATAAATAAAATAATGAATCACACAAAAAATAAATGGCATTATAGACTTTTGTCTTTTGTTTATGTCATTAAATGAGTGTCAAAAAATTACATAAACTTATCCTAACTACATTTTAGCTACATTTTTCTCTTCACCTGGAAAAGAAGCACATAATTTAATAAGAGTGCACTAAGCTACTGTAAAAACAGCAACAAAGACAAAATAATAGTTTAGGCAAAATATATCTTTTCCTCTTCCCTCCTAGGACAGTCTAGCTCTCCATCCAAAGATGAACTGAGTGTGCGTGAAGCCTATGGATGAATGAAAGAGATGGCGTCAGCACAGCACAGACGTTGTTCTTGGAAATAATAGGACTGATGGGTGCCTTGAATATTCTGAATTCCCCAAGCTTATGCCCATGTTTTTACACCACACTTTCAGGCTGACTTTTCTCTGTGGAAACATTTTTCTAAAAGTTGTTCAGCAAAACAAATAGAATAAGCATGGTAAAATGCTAGGAATTTTTTAAATGGAGAAAAATGGAAGTTAGACAGTCAAAACACTTCTCCAATGAGTAAGACTCAGGTTAAAATTAAAACCTATTCTGTTGCCAGGCTATTTATACTTGACTTCTTTAAATTCTCCCAACTGTGATATAGAGTGACAGTGATGATGCCAGTGAGGATGGTAGGACTTAATTACTAAGAGGTTTGAAAAACAAATTCCATTTTTTGCTGATTAACCAATATTGCCAAGTTAAACATTCAGCTATTTTCAAAAATGATGGTACCCTCCAAGCTTATATGACTCCAAAGTTTTCTTTTCTTTCTTTCTTTTTCTTCAAGTAGAAAGAAATTATTTATTTAAGAAACAGAATCTGAGTCTACCGGTGAAAAAACACCAACACCCACGAGAGGTCCTATCACTGCTGGGAAATCCGCTTTGGAATAAAATTTGAATAATTCAGCAGAACTTCCCAAACCACAGAAGTGAGATTCCCAGTGGTCCCTGAGGGTCTTGGGCATTTAACCCATTCTCACACTTCTCCAAAGGTTTGATTAAAGTAGCTCAAGGACCACAGCTTATGGGGAACAGATCAGAGGTCTCCAGCAAAACTACTGTTTAATCCAATTTCCCTTCTGAAACACAAAGTACTAAAGCGCCTTGTGACATTTAGAAACTACTAAATCTCTACAGTTCAATTCCGTGGACTCCTTAAATCTGGTGTACTTGACTCCCTCTACTGCTTTTTTCGCTAGCAAAAGATTTAGTTCCACAAATTGAGGCAGTATGCCTTGCAGGTTTGACAAATCATCTTGAAAATGTTGTCCTCATTCATTGTTCTCTGCAGAGAAAGGGATGCTCTGTTACCCAGAAAATCTGTGAAGGCAAATGGCTCTTCCCAGAAAAAGGCACATAAATGTTTCCATACAATTATTCTTGGTAAATTTGGAACAGGATTTAGTCATTTATTCAGAGGGAGAGTGGGGGAGAAAGGAAGAGAGAAAAGTTTTCTTGTAGTTTCAGTTCATTTCATTTGTTTTATATAATTATCTTTGTTTTTATGTAACAGTTAATTAGTCTTGCAGTTTTTATCAACTGCAAGTTATAAAATTTTATAACTGATTCAGCAAGTTTTTGTTTTTAATTTGCTTCTTAACTCATTTAGAGTACAGAAAAATTTTTAAGGATTAATATAATTTTTATGTTCATCCTTACATTGGGAAAGAACAATTTCAAGTGCAAATATGAACATTTAACTAGGATCCCAACTCACCAAAATTATACAATTGTATTTTGTACATTGTACTTGTGTATATATTTCATTCTTGCCAGGATCCACATTTGTAATTCTGCACTAGCTACAGAAAATGTTTGGCTGGCTTTGCCTCTAGGCTCTCCTTTGAGGACAATTTCAGATTTTTTAAGGATAAGAAGAACTAACTCTAATTTCCGAGTTTATGAAAAATATCCAATATAGACCATAGCGATAGAGAACATTATCCTGAAGCTATAAACAAAGCAGAGTATTAGCTACTATATGTTTTCTGTTATCGTTGAATTCATTTTACTATTTGGATATTGTAAAATTGGCCTCCTCTGCCAAATCTCATTAGAAATTGTTGATTCTCTCAATATAATGATGAGTTTAAATTAGTTATTCAAGTGATGCTAAGAAAATATAACTTAGTAAAATCTAATTCTAAACAGAATGTCATAGTTAAATAATTCAAATAAAATTATTTAAATCAAACATGATTTTTGTCATTAGTATTACTTACAGATGAAATGATCTGATATATCAAATTCTCTCTTCTTTTACCACTTGATGAGATGGAATGATTACCTAACTATTACACACATTATTCATTGTATACTTATATGCATACATACCTAAATATATGAATATCTAAGTTAAATGTTCATGTGATAGTTTTATGTTTGTTTTTGAATATCATATAATAATTTCAGTGTATGCAATAAAATACCAGTGTAATGACTTCCACCTTGACTCTAGTGATGACTTGTTGAAATGGGAGATATCCAAGAAATCAATTAATTAAATTTAATATTTTGTGCACGAGGAAATTAGAGATCAGAATTGTTGAATGAGGTAGAATCATGGAGTTGCCAGGAACTTGGACTAGAAACCAATTATCAGTCCTGGAGATAGAAGTGCTACTTCATGCTGTTCTCTTTAGAAAATCTTTTGGAAGGAATTGAAATTCAATATAGATTTTGAGTGTCTCCACTTTTGGTGTCTTAAAGGTTATGAGATTAGATACCAGCTAAGAGTAAGGATCAATAGAGCTTACAGCCTAGAGGACAGGAAATAAATAATGGGAAACTAGTGAACATTGACTTTACTAACAATGTATATGCTCATACTTTATGCATCTTCGGTTGTACTTACGAAGAGATGAGCAAAAAGATAAAGACTAAGATGTTGATAAGAGTATCAAACTAGATAGCACTATGCTAACTCTATGCTCTGCAAATAAAATCTGAGAAATCCTCATTTCTAGATATGGTGCCCTCATTGAAGCAGTTCCGTAAATCAATGGCACAACGTGTTATTCAAGACTATCAACATTAAGCTTACCTGAAAACTCTATAAATTCACAGGGAAGAGATGCATTAATGAAATTGGTTTTCAAAAACAAAACCATAAAAACCTCAAAGTCTAGAATAACCAGAATGTTGGAATCTTGGTGTTTGCTAGGTTATTAAATTTAATTGAGTTGTTTGGAAATATTTTTGAAATATTTTGGCCATAATCAAGTACTTGTAGAAGTAAGAAGCCAGTTTACAAGAAATTTAATTAAGTAACTAGATATTTAATGTGCTAAAGGACAAAAATATGTGCTGTCCATCTATACAGATAGAATATGTAAACACTTAAATGCATATATGAATAAAACTGTGATTGTTGTTATGAAGAAAAACGTAGAACAGTTGGTGAGAACACAACAGAAGAATACAACCAGCTTAAAAGAGTTCAGAGAAGTCTTCTCTGAAATTATATTTGAGATCTAAAGAATGGGGTGTTTCCTCTGCAAGGAAGGAGAAAAGGCATTTGAGGCGATGGGAGCAGTGGGTTGTGACAGCTTTCTGATTCCAAGAATGGAAAGAATGCAAATGTAGCTGTTAGGTGGGAGATAGAGGACTTTCGGAAACTGACGAAGCTGGACAGAAAGGCAGTGACTACAAGGTCAGATCCAAGGGAACCATACTGAGGATTTGGATTTTGACTCTAAGAGTAGTGAAAAGCCACTGAAGAGTTTAAAGAAAGAGAATGACATATATTTGCATTGAGAAGGTCCCACTCTGGCTGCCCCATAGAGAAAGATTAGAGTAGGACAAAAACAAAGTAGGACAAAAAGTAGAAAATTCAGTTAAGGGCACCTGGGTGGCTCAGTGGGTTAAGCCGCTGCCTTTGGCTCAGGTCATGATCCCAGGGTCTTGGGATCAAGTCCCACATCGGGCTGTCTGCTCAGGGGGGAGCCTCCTTCCTCCTCTCTCTCTCTGCCTGCCTCTCTGCCTACCTGTGATCTCTGTCTGTCAAATAAATAAATAAAATCTTAAAAAAAAAAAAAAAGAAAATTCAGTTAAGAGGACCGGGTAGCATGACCTTGGGATGGTTAAAGTAGAGTAGGTGAAAAGACAGCCTCCAGATATATTGAAGAATGCTATCAATTGTTGATGAGCTAGTCATTACTGGGAAAAATAAAAGTGTGGCATCAAGTATGGTGGTAGGTTTGTGTCTTTCATAGACAGACTCTGCGTACACTTGGAGATGGGAAACAGTGGGAAAGAAGATTGTGGGAGGACATCATGAATTTAATGTTTGATATATATGTGAGTTTGAAGAGATATTTTAAGAAGGCAACTGGATATGTTAAGAACATAATTTAATATATAAAGGCCGGCTTTAGGGAAGAGTTTGGAGCTGGAGAAATGTTTGGAATTCAGTCTATCTATATTGTTCTGGCTATGAATGAGATTATTTAGGGAAATAAGAAGATGTTTTCAGGACTAAGTCAAAGGCGATACTCTGGATGATCCTATGATGATGGATATATGTCTTTATGCATTTTTCCAAATCTATAGAATGTACATTATCAAGAGTGAACCATAATGTCAACTACAGACTTTGGGTGGTAATAATGTATCAAGGTATGTTCATCAGCTGTGACAAATTCTATATTTTTATGCAAAACTGTTTTACTGCTCATTCAGGACATCTAGGTGGCTCATTCAGTTAAGCATCTGCCTTCGACTCAGGCCATGATCCCTGGGTCCCAGGGTGCCTGCTCTGCGGGGAGTCTCTTTGTTCTTCTGCCCCCCACCTCCACTCATGCTCTCTCTCAAATAAATACATAAAATTTTTAAAATATTTTACTGCTTTCAGTTTAGCAAAAGCAGTAATTATGCTGTCACAAAAGTTTTTGCATAATTCATATGCCATTGAGAGTAATGCTATATTAGTACATGTTTTCTGAGTCACTGTCAATCTCAGTTTGGGGGTAAAAAATTTGATGTAGAAGTAAATGATTTATATATTGTATTCAACTCTTTTTTTAGAATTTTAAAGATTTTATTTATTTATTTGAGAGAGAGAGAGAGAGAGAGAGAGATATCACAAGTAGGCAGAGAGGCAGGCAGAGGGAGAGGGAGAAGCAGGCTCCCCACTGAGCAGAGAGCCCGATGCAGGGTTTGATCCCAGGACCCTGAGATCATGACCTGAGCCAAAGGCAGAGGCTTAGCCCACTGAGCCACTCAGGTGACCCTGTATTCAACTCTCGTAATTGATTGCATATGAACAACTTTCTTTTAAAAAACTTTCACTGAGAAAATATTATAAAATAATTTCATGCTGGGGTGCCTGGGTGGCTCAGTTGTTAAGCGACTGCCTTTGGCTCAGGTCATGATCCTGGAGTCCTGGGATCGGGTCCCGCATTGGGCTCCCTGCTCGGCAGAGTATGCTTCTCCCGCTGACCTCTCTCCTCTCATGCTCTCTCTCTCTCTCAAATAAATAAATAAAATCTTTAAATAATAATAATAATAATTTCATGTCATCATACAAATAAGTGATATAAATTTTGATTTTCTGTCTCTTTAAGCATTAAGTTAAATGCATATATATTTCAAAATATGAATTATTCAATATAACAAAGTATAGTTGAGCTACCATTTGCAAATATCGTGTGCAAAAACATCTTAATTTGTGGAAAACTCAAGAACCATGTATTAGAAATTGAAGAAAAGCCAGTTTCTCAGCAACACAAGAAACAATATTTTTTATAGGATATAGTTTGATGTTTATGCTGAGAGTGAAGACTTGACAAATCAAATAACTTGTCGTTTTTCTCACTTAAACGCTTCTACTGCTCATAGACACTATATAACAAAGCAAAGAATATTTATGACTTTGGAACAATGGGAAACATAAATCTTTGCCACATTCTGATGTAGTTGTCTTTCGTTTAGAGAAGACAAGGCTGACAAATGTGGTGATAAGGGTGGATATTTGGAATAATAGCTTTTTTTATGTCAATGTATTTGTTTTTGAATGAAAGAATCATTTGCATGTTCTTTAAAACATTTGTTTTGTCTTTCTGCAATTATGATATGTGGGACTCTCTATGATACTCCAAAAGTGGGACTGCAATTCGAAGGCTGAATGTCCAATAGATTACCAATACTAGGATTTAAGTTCTGTAGCAAAAATTGCTTCAGGAGACAATGGAGAGAGCTGAAACTCAGAAACACAACCTACATATAAAGGGACATCTGGATTCAAGGGAAAATAGACTTTGCATGCTTCAAATACAAAGTTTAAAGTACACTAAATTAGAATAGATATTTGCTGATGTCCACGATTATTTATTTATTTATAATATATGTCAAATATTTTTATCAAGTACTTATGTAAATAAAGCTTTCTGTAAAAGTAAAAGACAGAGAGAATCCATTATGGGACACAATTTCACAATGTTTTATTCTCTGAAGTATTAATAGATGAGTTAGTGACTTCAGTCAACCTGCCTATCTCCAATCCCAGGGAAATAGTCCACAATATGACCATTAACATAAAGTATTTACAGGTCAGTGTCAGGAGTTACTGATTGATTTGTGTTATTCATAGTAAATCAGGTTGCATTGCTAAGTGATTACTGTGTTTAATTCTTTAAGTAGAAACATGTTCAGTTATTCTCTGTGCATTGATTACTCACACAGCTAGTGCCAGACATACAGATCAAAAGAGCACAACACTGCATATGCAATCAAAAGGTGTTAGTTTGAGTAATTTAGAAGGATGTAAACAGGTTTTAGACAAACGTTTAGACTAAAAAAGTGATAAAAAATAAAAGAATATATTGGAACAAAGTACATTTACTATAAGTAGGAAGAATCTTAACTCATAGTTGGCCCTCATTATAGAGCAGAATTTCAGTCTGCAACAGAGGGTTTGTCTATTTACAAATCTAACTCAGAATTCCTGAAATTCATTCAAAAATTTAAATGTTTGGAGAAATATTTTCTTCTACATATCTAATTTCCTAGTACAAGTTATTCAAATTTATATTCTGCCGATTAAACATATTTCCAAGTATTTTTAAAGGTTCAGATAAATGAAGCAAAAGTTTCATATTCAAAGAATAATAAATTAGATAAATGGAAAATGAGATAGGAGGACAGGATTGTGTTTTCCTAGTAATGAAGTAACCCGGTATTATTTTGAATAGTAAGAATATAATCACGTTCCATTATTAAATACAGCTGGATCCCATAACATCAATACCCCATATTTTGAAGACCCTATGGCAATGTAGAACTGTGTACCAAAACAATGAATAATTTATGGAAACTATATACAGTGATGGAGTTACATTTGCATAAAACATTTACACGTAGACAAGACATTGTTGCCATTTACAAATGAGACCTATTAAAAATGGCAAACATCATGATGTAACAGCATAAAAGTTCATTTCTAAATTTTAGAACCCTACAATCAGAATAAAAAAAAAAAACTATTAGGTTCTACAGCATACTTGATGTTGTAAAAACTGCTTTTGGGGTTTTCTACAGAAAGAAGGGATACATGTATGGAATAGTCATACGGCTTCTTCCTACATATCTAATTTAATCTGGACACTGATTCTGCAAGGTAGTCCTAAATTATTGCTTTAATTTTACAAAAGGGAAACTGAATATCAGAAAGATTTGTCCAATTTCACATCTGAGTGAAATTCAAAGTAGGAAAAATCTAAAATGAGAAGTCTTTGTTATCTCAATTACCTACCTCTGTCTGCAAAGCAGAATGGAAGGATTGAGTTTGGAAAGAGGATATTTTGTGATTTTTTTTTCCCAGCCCCTCAGAAATCTGTTTCAATTTATTTAAAGGCAACCTGACTTTCTGATATTTTTCCTCTTCTTAGGAATCATAAGAATTTTAAAAGAAGTATGGAAAGTGACTGTTATCTAACTCAACTAAGTCAACATTGATATTTCAAATGGTGGTCAATCAAGAGATAATTTTTTCACTCTACAATTTATCTAAAGAGTTCCCACAAATTCTCTAAGCTACTTCAGCTACTAATGCTAAGTGTCAGTCTTATAAAATCTCACTTTCTTGACTAGTATATTAACTTCTCTTCCTTTAGATTCTATGCAATAATAGCTGATATATATATATGTATATACATATATATATAACAATTACAGTGGTTGGTGTGTAGTGGGTATTGAGTGCTTTGTATAAATCATCTTATTTACTCTTCATATTAATCTTGTTATACTGCCTTTCCTATTTTATTAATTATGAAGCAAAAATTGGGGATTACACTGGGTAATACTTTCTATACTCAATTCTAGAACCTGTAAAATTCGTCTGCATTATTGAGAGTAAGAAACAATGATTTAGAAAAATCTACATACAGTAAGTAGTGCCCCGTGGGATTTTGGAAAAGCCAGCTGATCTATCTCAATGCATATTTCTCTTGCTCAGTATTTATATATGATATACCATAAAAGAATGGAAACTAGATTTAGATTTAAATATATGAGGTAACATAAAGGTATCAATAAATAATGCTATTGGCAGGTTCAGATAATGAGTTGTTCCATGTAAGTTGATTTTTTCTTAAAAAATTATTTAAAAATAAGCTTTAAAATTAGCATTTTAATATAATGTTTTCTAAAATCTATAGGAATAAATAATTTTAATGAAACTATATTTTTCAAATCAACTTAAGTCACATTTGAACTCTTCATTTTAACATGGTGACAGGAGTTGTATAAAACCAACATTATTTAGGAAATGTTGCTTTTATACAAAAAGTCTCCCTAGTTCCAGATGTCTTCCAATTGTAATTTAACACACAATAATTAACATTATAAGCTTTTCTTTCCTTTTCCTGTTAAGTATTCAGGTTTTCAGTTTGTGTTGCCTTTAGCATTTATATCTCCAACAGCTCTCTGTTAAAGTGTTCTGTTTCCAGTATACCATGTGTAGGAAGCATTGTACCAGGCTTGATAGACCTACATGTAAAGTTAGATTTTCTTTTTCTTTTTTTGCAGCTTTATTGAAATATACTTGACAAATAAAAAATTGTATAGATTTAAGGAATACAATGTGATGATTTGATATACCTATTATGTTGTAAAGTGATTACCATAATCTAGTTAATATACTATTACTCATGAAGTTACAACTTGTGTGTGTGTAGTTATTAAGGTGAGAACATTAATATCAGCTCTTAGTAAATTTCAACTATAAACATGGTGTTATTAACTACCGTTGCCACATGGTACATTAGATCTCCCGAAGTTACATAGTCCATATAACTGAAGGTCTGTACCCTTTGTTTGACCACCATCTCCTCATTTTCCCCACTCTCAGACCCTGGTTACCACCATTTTAAATTACAGAGGCTTTTAATGTGTATATCAATGTATAAGATACTGTACCTGAAGTAAAGTTACTCTGTAATTTATTTTGTCTCCCCACTTTTTAAAAATTTCTTCTTTCTTTGCTATGTTCTGAAGAGTTGAGAATACATCATGAATTGTACTACTATATCATGGTATCATTATATAGACAAGTCACAGAGATCAGGAAAGTACCATGACTAACTCAAGGGTACGTAATGACTGGTGGTTTAGAGAGGAGTCAAATCTTTATGCAAGTAGTGTGCAGTTTCCTGAGAAGCCGGGGGTCCTGGGAAGCCAACACTCTACCTAGAGACCAAGTTGATGGTCCACCATAAACTTTTGACTATACTGAAGAGCCATTATCTCTGTAAGCTTTCACAGAATCTCAAATTACAATGAAACTGGCCTTTCCCTTGGAGACACAATCATCTAGTGGACTCATAATTCTAATTAAATATTGTGCACTATTTGTCATGCTGATTATATGTGAGCCTACAGAGAACTTTAGGGCTAATTTCATTCTCTCTTTTTACCTCAGATACCACCAGGTCATTTCTTCAGATTGCTGATTATCATCTGCAGTATGCATTGGCACTGGAACCATTATTCCTGATAGTCTCTGTCCCTATTCTTGCCACAATTCTCTGTCCCCTTACCTCTCAAGCTCATGCCCTGTGCTTTCCTCAAGTTATCAAGAAATTGCTCTAAATTCTCAATCTCAAAAGTTGACCTTTGTTTTCAGAAGGAAGGCTGACTGGGCCCAGGAGAACACTTCCTCCCCTAGAACTTCAATTTCCACATCTCTGTCAAAGATGAATCAGCTCTCTTAACCCTTAAAGTCCTCACCACCATTTGCTTATTGCCTACATCTTACTCACATTTTCCCAAAGGTTACACTTGGGCTTGCCATTTCTAATAACTAGAATTTTTCGAAAGATTTTATTTATTTATTTGAGAGAACCCAAGAGAGAAAGAGAGGATGAGAGAGGAAGGAGCAGAGGGCGAAGGAGAAATAGACTCCCTGCTGAGCAGGGAGCCTGATGCAGGGGCTCAATCCCAGGGCCCTGGGATCATGACCCGAGCTGAAGGCAGACACTTCACTGACTGAGCCACCCAGGTATCCCATAACTATAATTTTTTAAAAATCTCAGCTTCAAGGATTCCTTTCTCTAAATTCTACCTGATCTCCTCCCAGCTAATTTAGTTTGGTCTGCTTTCATAGTAATTTGTCAACTTTAAGACTCCCAATTCATTGACACAAACGTCATTTCTCTAATTATCACTCTCTTTGGGTTCTCACTTCCTTTAATACCTGACCTTAGTTTTGTGCTATATCATGAAAACCATTCACTGTAAATGTTCCTAACCCTTTGCACCTACTCCTCTCTAATGTTGAGCTATGCCCCAAAGCTGGTCAAATTCAAATATTTGCATATTTACATAATGCTTACCCAACTGAACATCTCCAGTCAATTATCTAAGGAGCACGGAAATATGAAGCTTTCCTTACCACGGGTAGGTGATCATGGGCTTCCTCAGGGGAGAGAATGAGGTTCTGAGTTCAGTGTTGAAGTGATAGGTGATGATTCATGAGAGGAAAGCAACAGATATTTCAACAGCAGTAAAGCAATTATCTGAGAAGTGTCAAGTGTTTGTTGTCAACAGAAGTGTCTGTACAGCGTGGGGAATCGTTAAGCGTTGTGAACACCATGGAGCTAAATTACCTGAAGCATCCAGAAGTTTTTGCTACCACTGCCCTATATCTTAAACAAGGAGGAAATGTGGATACTGGGTGCAATAAAACAAGCAAAAAAAAAAAAAATTGGAATCCAGAATGTTGGACACAAATAGACTGGCATAGGAAGATTCAGTTTTTTTTTTTTTTTCCTTAAGTGTGATTATGCTTCTTTTAGCTTGAAAAGCATGGGAAAAAAAGAAATGTATTCATATTAACAAAAGTCCTCATGTAGTTTTAAAATGATGGTATGAGGCAAAGTTTTTCAAAAATATGGATAGACCTTCTGAAGTCCTCAGCCCTCGACTGGTCTCAAGTTAAGACTTAACTGGTCTATGCCCATCCTTTCATTATGTATGGACTTTTCATCCTCTTCTCAACCAATCCTCATAACTCTAAATACGTAAGAGGACTGTAAGATCAGGCGCCGGAATGTTAGAAAACAATTCCACTAGGAATAATAGAAATCTATTCAGATAATCACAACAACCAATCCAAGGAACCCTGTTCCTAGGAAATCAAGCCAAACAAAACAAGCCAAAAAATTAAGAGTTTGAGTAAAGAACCAAACTCAGTCTAGCATGAGCTCATCTCCCAGCTGAGGTCAAAGCGCTCAATAAACTGACAGAGATTGGAAATGGCAGAGGTCACCCTGTTAATGAGCTGAGGGCCCCCTCTGTGGCAGTGATGTCTTACTTCCATAGAAACTTCACTTTGTCACCATAGCATATGCTGTTTCATACCTCTTCGCACAAAACACAAGAGCAGCTCTTCAAATCCTGTTAGAAAGGATATATTTTGGATATGGATTATAACAGATGCTTTTGGGGAGGATTTACAGAAGTAGGGCTTTGCCAGGATTGGATGTTTTCAGCAACTAGGGCAATTCTTATCTTAATAACTTTATCTAGAATGGGGGTGGAGTGAAATGAAATCTCTATGTGTTAAAGAAGCAATGGTCACTCCTGTAGGTCACAATAAGGGCATGTCTTGTTTATGCTGCTCATCATCAGCACAAAAGGGTTTTGTCCAAGCCCAGTGTTCAGTGAAATGGTTCATGTTCATTAGGAAGATATGAAGACCTAACAGCCTAACCGTAAGTGTCAAGCCAACTTCCGACAAAGCCAGCACTTAAAGTGAGATACAGGTCAGCTCTCACCTTTTAGAGCTCTTTTCTCTCCTAGTAGTATCTCTTTAGAATTTCTCAAGTAAAATTAAAGTTCAGAAGATTTATCCACCATCTAGTAGCCCGCTTAACTTAACCAAGCTTTTGTGAAAATTATAACCTTCCTTGGAATGGAAGTTATACAACTTGTCCTATATGTAAAGGACACAGTTCTTGGTGACAAGAACTAACAGAAGTTAAAGAGTGTTTCTTCCAAGTCATGCATGTAAGCATATATATTATACCTTTATGGTTTCCAATGTATTTGATAAAAATATCATAAGTTCAAGGTGTTTATATTCATAATTAACATATTAGTACTGCTCCCAAAGCAACTTAAGGCAACGCATAATAAGATACATACACTAAAAAGCTCTTATGATAAAAATGTAAATAAAACTCTGAAAATCATACAGACGGGCACAAAGAGCTTATATTTATATACCCAAAGGTAATCTCAGAAACATAGAACATGTTTGTATGTGTTTGCGTGTGTGTGTGTGTGTGTGTGTGTGTGTGTGTGTGTGGAGAGCGAGGGAGCAAAGGAAAAGCAAATAGTTAAAAATTTAATAAATTTGGCTAGCATAAATACTATTAGTGACCACTAAATTTATCACTGAATACCTGACAATAAAGACTGAATAGAAAATAATTACATAATTTTATAAAAGCAATGTCCCCCCCTTTTACTCATTCCAAATGTAGTTTAAGAATTACTTTTATCAAAGGTATATAAGGATATTAAATGATTTCATCAATAAACCAAATATAGAAAATACACCTAATATAGCTGTAGAACTTTATGACTGAATGCTCAATAAAATTTCAAGGTAGAGAGTTAGTTTAAAATGCAGAAGAGTCATTTATTTAAGTAGGAGGAGGAAAAGAAAGAATAAATTAATAAGGGCCAAGTCTGTAACTTCTTACAGACCTAATCATGTAAAAAGATTTAATTGAAAATATCTATAAAATAAATATTGATTTTTACCTGCCTTTTTAAATGTCCTTACCTTTTTTCAAAAAGAAATTATTAGCAGCCCTTTCAAGGTAAAACTCTCAGGCTGAAAACTTAGAGCCTATAATTCTCTGTAATTAATGAAAGAGATAATCTTATATGAGGCAACTACATGTAAATTTGAAAGTGGGACTGTCTAAAAAAATAAGGTTTGAATATTCTTCAGGTATTGGTTTTATAGCAACCAAGATTTCTAATGTTCCTAGCATTCCAACATATCACGTAACATGGAAGACATGGTGTGTGTGTGGTTTTTTTTTGTTTTTTTTTTTTACTTTATTTAAGCTTTATTTAAACATATGATGTAACCCCACCCCCCTCACCCAACCCCTCTTCCCCCCACCCCCCTCAGTTTGTTTTATGACATTAAGAGTCTCTTTTGGTTTTTCTCCCTCCCGATCCCATCTTCTTTCATTTTTACTTTTCCTACCACCTTAACTCCCACCCCCATTGCATCTCCACTTCCTCATATCAGGGAGATCATGTGGTAGTTGTCTTTCTCCAGTTGACTTATTTCGCTAAGCATAATACGCTCTAGTTCCATCCATGTCGTCGCAAATGGTAAGATTTCATTTCTTTTGATGGCTGCATAGTATTCCATCGTATATATATACCACCTCTTCTTTATCCATTCATCAGTTGATGGACATCTAGGTTCTTTCCATAACTTGGCTATTGTGGACATTGTTGCTATAAACATTCGGGTACACGTGCCCCTTTGGATCACTACGTTTGTATCTTTAGGATAGATACCCAGTAGTGCAATTGCTGGGTCATAAGGTAGCTCTATTTTCAATTTTTTGAGGAACCTCCATGCTGTTTTCCAGAGTGGTTGCACCAGCTTGCATTCCCACCAACAGTGTAGGAGGGTTCCCCTTTCTCCACATCCTCGCCAGCATCTGTCATTTCCTGACTTGTTCATTTTAGCCATTCTGACTGGTGTGAGGTGGTATCTCATTGTGGTTTTGATTTGTATTTCCCTGATGCCCAGTGATGTGGAGCACTTTTTCATGTGTCTGTTGGCCATCTGGATGTCTTCTTTGCAGAAATGTCTGTTCATGTCCTCTGCCCATTTCTTGATTGGATTATTTGTTCTTTGGGTGTTGAGTTTGCTAAGCTCTTTGTAGATTTTAGATACTAGCCCTTTATCTGACATGTCATTTGCAAATATCTTTCCCCACTCTGTCAGTTGTCTTTTGGTTTTGTTGACTGTTTCCTTTGCTGTGCAAAAGCTTTTGATCTTGATGAAGTCCCAATAGTTCATTTTTTCCCTTGCTTCCCTTGCCTTTGGCGTTGTTCCTAGGAAGAAGTTGCTGCGGCTGAGGTCGAAGAGGTTGCTGCCTGTGTTCTCCTCAAGGATTTTGATGGATTCCTTTCTCACATTGAGGTCCTTCATCCATTTTGAGTCTATTTTCGTGTGTGGTGTAAGGAAATGGTCCAATTTCATTTTTCTGCATGTGGCTGTCCAATTTTCCCAACACCATTTGTTGAAGAGGCTATCTTTTTTCCACAAAGAAATGGAAAAATGTTCCATGCTCATGGATTGGAAGAATAAATATTGTGAAAATGTCTATGATATCTAAAGCTATCTACACATTTAATGCAATGCCTATCAAAATTCCATCCAATTTTTTCAAAGAAATGGAACAAATAATCCTAAAATTTATATGGAACCAGAAAAGACCTCGAATAGCCAAAGGAATATTGAAAAAGAAAACCAAAGTTGGTGGCATCACAATCCCCGACTTCAAGCTCTACTACAAAGCTGTCATCATTAAGACAGTATGGTACTGGCACAAAAACAGACACATAGATCAATGGAACAGAATAGAAAGCCCAGAAATAGACCCTCAACTCTATGGTCAACTAATCTTCGACAAAGCAGGAAAGAACATCCAATGGAAAAAAGATAGCCTCTTCAACAAATGTTGCTGTTTTTTTTTAAGATGTATTTATTTATTTGAGATTGAGAGAGAGAGAAGGAGAAGGACAGGCAGGAGCAGGGAACCCAACGCTGGACTTGATCCCAGGACCCTGAGATGGTGACCTGAGCTGAAGGCAGACGCTTAACTGACCACCCAAGCACCTTGACATGGTATTTTTAAACTCAAAGTCCAGAGGGAAATGTGGTCCATGAGAACCATTACGGACCCGATTTTGCTTCCATGAATACGTGGACCTCAGCAGCAAATGTTTCCTGACTCATCTGTGGATAAATCATCCTGAAAATATCTCTTTACCTGGTAGGACAAAAGGTCTACTGGATGGAGTTTGGAGTGTTGGCTTTCTGACCTTCAGAGAATTTCTGCAGAAGCACTTCTCTCCACATCTGGAAAAACCTTCACGAGTCAGTTCTTGGTTCTTGTGAAATTGGAGCTTTAGCCTAAGAAAATACGATTCCCTGATTATTCTTGCTATTTGCTCGGCAGGACAGCTGTTTGTACATCTGATTGCCACATCAAGGTTTTTAGGTTTTGTTTTTATAATGGGTATAAAAGAATAGAAGCCACATGTAAGACATAGCTTTTTTTTTTCTTTTAATCACTTCAAACTGTAGTCTGCCATAGTGCAACATGATTCCTGAGTCTCAAAGTTGTACTGGGAAAACTGATTTTGTAGAAACTTCACCACCTTGGGATCTGTTTTGAGTGTAAATGACTTCACCTATGGGTAAATTTCCGTGATGCTAGGGCTCGCTTGCAGAACAACCGAATCAAGCCAGTAAGCACCTTGAATAAAACCATGGAAATAAGATAATCTATCATTTTATGAAAAAGACTGGAGAGCTTCAAAGACCAGAAGGCAACCTGGTTCTAGCTGTGCACCTGTCATTTACCTAAAATTGGGTTTATTGTTTTCATTAGCCAAGGGGGTATTAAAGCCTTTGGTATTCAGCTCGGGATCATTATTTAGAGTATAATATGGTACGTTGACTTTTGAATTTCAGAAGTTGCTGTCAGACTAGTGAGATATTGGGTGTGACAAACCGCATGCAAGACTCAGTAGATTTGAACATAAATTTGGGTCAATAATAACATCACAACTATTAGGGGAAGGGAAATTTTTAGGTACAGTAAAGGGTCAGTAACTTGGGGCGCCTGGGTGGCTCAGTGGGTTAAAGCCTCTGCCTTCCGTTCAGGTCATGATCCCAGGGTCCTGGGATCGAGCCCCACATCGGGCTCTCTGCTCGGCGGGAAGCCTCCTTCCTCCAATCTCTCTCTCTGCCTGCCTCTCTGCCTCTCTGCCTACTTGTGATCTCTGTCTGTCAAATAAATAAATAAAAATCTTAAAAAAAAAAAGGGTCAGTAACTCTAATTTTCTGTCTTTCTCATATTTTCCAAGGGAATGGAAGGGCTGTAATAAAACCAAATTTATACACAGCAAAGCAACAAAGGCAACAGTAACAATCCATGGCAGGTTGGTAAAATGAGTCTCAGAGCAGAAGGAGCATTTGCCAGTCTCCGTGATGTGAGCACCACCAACTCATGGATCTGAGCTACCATGATATCACTAAATATTTCTTTTCAAGAGTTCTGAAGGGAGATATTAAAAAAAATCAAAAATCGATCCTGGTTACAATGTTTGTGTTTCCTTGTTTGATCATAGGAGTCTTTTTGTTTGCCTTTCTTACTTTCTTTTTCTCTTTCCTTTTTCTTTATTTCCCACACTGTGTGTGATACTTGTATAACGTGTTTATACTAATATAATATTAGTATATTTAATAGGAGGGGGCTCACAAGTTCTTTTTTCTAGGGAAGCATTAGTAAAAACAGTTATGCTAAAATATATTACCAAAAGCAATCATATAGGGAGCCCAAAGCGTAAACACCACACACAAGTTGTTAGAAGAAGCAAATGTGTAACAGATTTACTTAACGTCTAATTTACAAACGTCTAACACTAATTTACTTAATAAAAATAAATAACAAGTGGGGTGCCTGGCTGACTCAGTCAGAAGAGCATGCAACTCTTGATTTCAGAACATGAGTTTGAGCGCCTTGTTGAGCGTAGAGATTACTTAAATAAATAAAAACTTAAAAAAACAAAACAAAAAACAAGCATCCATTATATTGCAGCTATGCTTTTAGTCAATGGAGTTCTTTTTCTTCTCCAGAACAGTGTTTTACAGAGTGTGGTCCCTGGATCAGCAACATCAACAAGACCTGGACGTTGGGAGCACCTGGTTGGTTCAGTCAATAAGCCTCTGCCTTCAGCTCAGGTCATTATCCCAGGGTCCTGGGATCGAGTCCTGTATCAGGCTGCCTGCTCAGCAGGAAGACTGCTTCTCCCTCTTCTACTTTCTCTGCTTGTGTTCCCTCTTGCTGTGTCTCTCTATGTCAAATAATTAAACAAAAAAAAAAAAAAAAAAGACCTGGGAATTGATAAAAATACAAATTCTTGGGCTCTGTTCTACAACTTCTAAACTGGGTACTGGGTGGGGGGTTCCAACAATATGTTTTTAACAACTTCTCCAGGTGGTTCTTTTTTCTTTTCTCCAGGTATTTCTAATGCATGTTCAAGTTTGAGAGCCCCTACTCACCAACAATTGTTCTAAGTAAATGGAATGCCAGAAAGTGAAGGGAAAGTTTTGGTGAAATGTTCTCAAAATCACTGGGAGAAAATCAAGCAAGATATTACTTGTCACCATAGCCCCTTAGTGCAAACACTTAATATTTTAGATTCTAGGTATTAACGACCTAAGTGATCAGCCCACCATATCCCTAGAATATACTTAATATGGACATGAGAATTTAGCCTTAGTTTTTTTTTTTTTTTTCATTTAAAATATACTACCAATCACCTCTTCCTGAACGATGTTGTGGTAAATTAAGGGTAAATCTTCCCCTAAATATTTTAATACGTTATAGTTTGATCACTATCCCAATGTTACATAAATATCAAAGTAGATCCATTTTGTAGTTGATAAAAGTTAGATTCTTCAGTCTCACAGAATATTTTTTTGTATATCTATGGATACAGGACACGTAAGTAACCAGCTTAAAAATTCACAATACTCAAATTCTTATATTTCTCACTGTAGGTCATAGAAACCTCAGTAATTAGTATACTATATGTTATGCAACTTTGGTGTCTCTTCTTCAAATCTAACATTTTACATGAAATTGCATCATTTTACATAAAATTAAAGGTAAATTAAATTGTTTCTAGTAATTTTTAAGTAAGTATTAGTATAAACACCCTACCAAAGGGTTGTATACTTGTTTGTGTCCTATTACAATTTTGGAAAGTAAGCTAGATATATTTAGGATGTCAATAAAGGAAACTTTATGTATGTATAATGTTCAAATACATAATTGCAAAACCAGCACACTCTCCGTTTATATCCTTGTCACTGCAAGTTTTGAAGGTAATGTATTCTTTTAAAGGTTCAAATCACATTTTCAGACAGAAAAATTGTGAAAAGGCTAA
>RCUC01164399.1:0-48197 GCA_003697995.1 Taxidea taxus jeffersonii
AAAAAAAAAACAAAAACACTGAATGACCAAAGCAAATATCACAATCAGAGTCAGATAAGACAAAAATATTAGAATAATATGACAATTTTTTAAAAAAAAATGATAACATTCGGGGCTCCTTGGTGGCTCAGTGGTTAAGCCTCTGCCTTTGGCTCAGGTCATGATCTCAAGGTCCTGGGATTGGGCCCTGCATCGGGCTCTCTGCTCAGTGAGGAGCCCATTTTCCCCTCTCTCTATACCTGCCTCTCTGCCTACTTGTGAATTCTCTCTGTGTCAAATAAATAAATATAAAATCTTTAAAAAATTAAAAAAAATAAATGGCACCAAGCTATAAAAAAAGTGACACTTGCTTGGAAATAATGGAAAAGTACATAGTATGTAAGAACAAATTGGTAATATAAGTAGAGAGTTTGAAATTGTGTGAAAAACATTGAAAGGAAATGCTAGAAATTATAAAGTCTGTAAGGGAATTGCAAGCCTCAGACATTTTTTGAGGAGTCTGTAGGGAAACTCAAAGACACTAAGGAAGACCAAAACCAGATCCTAGAGGAAATTTTGGCTTCTAACACCAGAACTCAATGAGCAGTAAACAGAACCTAACTCCTAGTCTGATAAACATGAACTTCATACTGAAGACCTGTTTACCTCAACACCTTTTACTCAATACATCATGTCAGGATTTCAGTGGAAACTTACAAGGCATGCTAAAAGGCAGTAACAACAAACACAGTCTAAAAAAGACAAGCATTTGGGGCAGTTAGGTGGCTTAGTCGGTTAAGCATCTTCCTTCAGCTCAGGTCAGGATCCCCAGGGCTTGGGATCAAATGTCACCCCAGTCTCCCCACTCAGTGGGGAGTCTGCTTCTCCCTAGAGCTCTTCTCCTGCTCATGCTCCCACTTCCTCCCTCTCTTGCTCAAATAAATAAATAAAATCTTCTAAAAATCTTAAAAAATAAAAAGACAAAACTTATGATACAAAATCATACACACATGAAAAAGCAAATCAGATATGGCAAGTATTTCAAAATTTTAAAACCAGAAAATTAAAATAACTATGACCAGTATACTGAGGGCTCTAATGGGAAAAGTGAATAATATTCAAAAGTAGATGGGTCATGTAATCAGATGAATGGAAACTCAAAGAAAGAATTGAAAGGAAATGTTAGAAATCAAAAACAGTGTAAAAATAAAGAATATCTTTGATGGGATCATGACTAGACTGGACACAGATGAGGAAAGAATCATGAACTTAAAGATAGGTCAATATAATTTTTCTAAAGCAAAAAGCAGAGAGAAAATAATAAAAAAGTAAAATAAGAAAGAATATTGAGCAAAATATCAAGTACCATGGTATAAAATGGAAATGCCAGAAGTAGCAAAAAGAGAGAAAGGAATAAAAGAAATGTTTGAAGAAATGATGACTGCTAATTTTCCAAAATTAAATTCAGATAACCAATCTACAGATCCACAGAACTTAGAGAGCACCTGGCAGGGAAAATACTAAAAACTACATCTAGGTATATCATATTCAAACTATAGGAAATCAAAGACAAAGGGAAATTTTTGAAAGAAGCCAGAAGGAAAAAAAAATCCCTATGTATAAAAGAAGAAGGAAAATAATTAAATTGGACCTTTTTTTCAAGAAGAAAGTAGAGTGAAGTATTTACTGTTGAAAGAAAAAAATACCATCCTATAATCGTGTATCCAGTGAAACCATCCTTCAAAACTCAGGGGGAATACTTGCTTGGACAAACAGAAATTGATCAAATTTGTCACAAGTAGCCCTACATTGCCAGAAATGTTGAAAAAAGTGTTCAAAAGGAAGATGATCTAGGTCAGAAACATGGATCTACACAAAGAAGGGGAGAATATTAAAGAATCAACAAATAAAAGTAAAAATTAATTTTTTTAAATTTGTAAATGATGTAACGTTTGAATAGTTTGTCTAAAATGACATTAGCAACAATCGGGTGATTATCACTTATGGATAAGTGAAATGAAGAACAAATGTAATAAGGGATCAAAAGAAGATTTGGGAATATTCTGTTATAAGGATCCTGTACTCCCCATGAAGTAGTATAGTTTTATTTGAATGTGGACTTGTTAAGAGGTTTTGCACAGTAAAAGAAACCACCACCAAAAACAAAAAAGTCAACCTATTGAGTGGGAAAAGATATCTGCACATGATATATCTGATAAGGAGTTATTGTCCAAAATATATAAATTTATATGACTCAATAAACAAAAATCAAGTAATCTGATAAAAAAATGGGCAAAAGAGCTGAACAGACATTTCTTTTTCAAAGAAGACCTAGCAGTGGCAAACAAACATATGAAAAGGTGCTCATTATCACTAATCATCAGGGAAATGCAAATCTGAACCACAATGAGATATCACCTTATACCTGTCAGAATGGCTAAAATCAAAAAGACAAAAAATAACAAGCGTTGATGAAGATATAGAGGGAAAAAGAACCCTCATGCATTGTTGGAAGGAATGTAAGGTGGTACACCCACTGTGGAGAATAATATGTAGCTTCCTCAAAAGATTAAAAGTAGAAATACCATATGATCCTAATAATTCCACTACTGGGTATTAACCAAAGAAAATGAAAACACTAATTCAAAAAGATATAGACACCCTTAGTGTGCCTGGATGGCTCAGTTGGTTAAATGTCCAACTCTTGTTTTCAGCTCAGGTCATGAGATCAAGCCCCACAATAAGCTCTGCACTCAGCATAGACTTTGCTTGAGATCTCTCTCTCTCTCCCTCTCCTTCTATCTCTACCCTGCTCACATAATAAATACACATACATGCATGCATGCATACATACATACATACATACATACATACATAAAATTTTAAAGGAAAGATATATGCACCCTATGTTTATTGCAGCATTGTTTACAATAGCCAACATACAGAAGCAGCCCAAGTGTTCATTGATAGATGAATGGATAAAGGAGATGTGTGTGTGTGTGTGTGTGTGTGAATGATAGAATAATATGCAGTCATAAAAAGGATGAGATCTTGCCATTTGCAACAACCTACAGATCCAGGGAGGATGGCCTCAAAGGGTAATGTGGTAATTTCATTAAGTCAGAGAAAGACAAATACCATAGGATTTCACTTACTGGTGAATCTAAAAAATAAAACACACAAACAAACAAAAAGCAGAATCAGACCTATAAATACAGAGAACAAACAGATGGTTGCCAAAGGGTGAGGGATTGGACAAAATGGATGAAGGGGAAAGGGAGAAAAACAGGCTTCCAATTATGAAATGAACAAGTCATAGGAATAAGAGATACAGCATCAGAAATATAGTCAATGATATTGTAATAGCATTGTTTTGTGATATATGGTTGCTATATTTGTGGTGAGTGTAGCATAATGTATAGGGTTATTAAATTAGTATGTTGTGCACCTGAAACTAATGTAACACTGTGTTTCACCTGTACTCAGATTACAGAAAAAGCACTAAGTGCATAATCTCAAATTTTATTTTTTATTTTTTTAAAGATTTTTATTTATTTATTTATTTGACAGACAAAGATCACAAGTAGGCAGAGAGGCAGGCAGAGAGAGGAGGAAGCAGGCTCCCTGAGGAGCAGAGAGCCTGATGCGGGGCTCGACTGCAGGACCCTGGGATCATGACCTGAGCTGAAGGCAGAGGCTTTAACCCACTGAGCCACCCAGGCGCCCCAGTCTCAAATTTTAAAAAATGGACTTGAATTTGTTCTGAAGATATATTTCAAATTTTAAAACAACCACAAAAATATTCAAGAAAGAAGTACCGTTGATATGCTAAAAGAAGAGAGAAAATGGAATCATACAAAATTTTCAGTTAAAATTAGAGAAGGCAGGGGCACCTGGGTGGCTCAGTGGGTTAAGCCTCTGCCTTCGGCTCAGGTCATGATCTTAGGGTCCTGGGATCGAGCCCTGCATCGGGCTCTCTGCTCAGCGGGGAGCCTGATTCTTCCTCTCTCTCTGCCTGCTTCTCTTCCTACTTGTGATCTCTGTCTATCAAGTAAAATAAAAAAAAATAAAATTTAAAAGAAAATTAGAGAAGGCAGAAAATAATGGGAGACAAAAAGAAATTGCAGTTGCTATAGAAAATCTATAGAATTAAGGTACTAAAAGAAATATATATATATATATTATATATATATATATTTCAGATAAAATCCCTGGTGGTCTAGTGGTTAGGATTCGGCGCTCTCTCTCAGATAAAAACATTTTTCTAGGTATGACACAAAGGCAGAAGCAATAGGGAAAAAAAGAAAAATAGATTTTAACACAAAATTTATTTATGGGTTTTTTTTTAAGAATTTATTTATTCCACAGAGACACGGTGAGAGAGGGAACACAAGCCATGAGAATGGGAGAGGGAGAAGCAGGCTTCCCGCTGAGCAGGGAGTCCAAAGTGGGGCTAGATCCCAGGACCCCTGGATCATGACCTGAGCCTATGGCAGACACTTAAGGACTGTGCCACCTAGGCGTTCCTATTTACGGTTTTGTAAACACTATAAATAAAATTTTTAAAGGGTGCAATAATTTACACAAACATGATAAAGAATTGTCTTAACATATGATAAACACTTGCAGATCAATATGAAAATAATGCAATTTTCTTCTTGTTTACCTCCCTTCTGCCCTCCCTCCTGGAATGTAGACAAAGGGAATAAACAGTTGTTTTGAAAAATGAATGAATACAAGTAGGCAATATATAATAAATTTGTTTTATGAATAATGAAATAATTGTAAATTTAAATATGACATATCCCCTGCTCAGAAGTTCTGTAAACAGAGAAATCAATAATGATATCTAGTGTTGGCAAAGATCAAGAGAATTATCACCATTCCTTATTTCAAAAGATAGTTCCAAAATTTGTCAGTCTGTTGACCCAAGAATTCTGTTCCTAGGAGTTTAGATTAAAAAGTAACCACACAAGGGGCGCCTGGGTGGCTCAGTGGGTTAAGGCCTCTGCCTTCGGCTCAGGTCATGATCCCAGAGTCCTGGGATCGAGCCCTACATCGGGCTCTCTGCTCCTTGGGGAGCCTGCTTCCTCCTCTCTCTCTCTGCCTGCCTCTCTGCCTACTTGTGATCTCTGTTGGATGAATGGGTAAAATATTAAAAAAAAAAAAAAAGTAACCACACAAATACATGAAACATACATTTAAAGTTCATAGCTCTGGGGCGCCTAGGTGGCTCAGTGGGTTAAGCCTCTGCCTTTGGCTCAGGTCATGATCTCAGGGTCCTGGAATCGAGTCCCGCATCAGGCTCTCTGCTCAGCAGGGAGCCTGCTTACTCCTCTCTCTCTCTCTCTCTCTCTCTCTGCCTGCCTCTCTGCCTACTTGTGATCTCTCTCTGTCAAATAAATAAATAAAATCTTAAAAAAAATAAAGTTCATAGCACTATTTATTATAATATTAACATTTGGGAAACCCCTACATCTCCAATAATATGGCTCATTTAAAAGGATCATTACATATTCAGAAACAAAAATGATATACTACCGATAAAAACAGCTGTAGATTCTTTCTCGGTGATAAGGAAAGATTTTTATAATATATTGTTGAGTGGCAGTTAACACATTTCTTTAGACTGTAGTTATTGTCTCCCTACTGTAATGGGTGCTAACACTTACAAACTTTTACTTCTCAAATCTCTTATTAGCCAGTTTTAATCTATATTATTGCCTTTTTTAGTATTCAGTATAGATTTTAGTATTTAGTATTTAGTCTAGTTTGGTACTATAAATTATGTGTGGATTTCTCTTATATGATTTATTCCACTCCATTCTAATTTTCACATTTATTTTACTCTCTTTTACAATTAAATAGAATTTATGCATACTGCTAATCCTTTTCTGGTAGATTTCAAAGTCATTATTAGTTTGCTGAAGTTCATTCTTTAATAATTTTCCTCAAGGAAGAACTCTGAAGAACAACATTCCCTGACTTGTGGCAAAGTCAAAAAGGATTTCTTTAGCTTTTCTACTTGAACATTGGCTTGTCTGAATATAAAATCTTTTCTCAAGTATCTTGTCGTTATCTCCCTATTATTCTGCCATTGAATGTTGCTATGGGGAAATCTGAAGCCTTTTTGATATTTTTCCCCTAAGAGGTGACTTGAACTCCCTGCTTAATTAACTGAAAGATTGCTTTTTATTCCTTTAAATTGAATATGTTTACCAAAAGTCTTGCTGTTCAATGTTCCTTGTTGATTTTTCCTGAAAAATCATGTTCTCCACTTTGAATTTAATAGTCCCATCTTTTTTCCTTTCAGGAAAGCTTTAAGAAATATTATCTTTAAATATCTATATCGGTACATTGTTTTCATTTTCTTTTTTAGTGTTATATTTTTGTTATTAAAAAAGGGCATACTTGAAGGAAGCTTTTTTCTTTCAGTAGTAGAGAAGGAATGAGAGGTGAAGACTGAAAGAGTACAAAAGTATAACCTACTTGTATAAACTATCTTTTGAATTCTACTGTTCTTTTCCATCCTTTTTCTGTGCAATATTTTTGTATTACTGCTATAACAGTTTATTACTCATCGTTGAACAAATTATTTCTTTCTGGAACAATGGTATATAGGAAGATTCTATGCAAACTCTCCCCTTCAGCCTTTCTCAATAAAATGGAATTCCCAACAGCTTCTTAATTTGGTTCCTGCCTCTATTCTAACAGTGAAGGGATAAACTTTTGCAATCCAGGATGAGTTCCTCACTTTAAAGAAATGAAAATTTTTTCCCTAGGTTTTTTTCTGAGGTTTTCT
Source organism: Taxidea taxus jeffersonii (assembly GCA_003697995.1). Lineage (NCBI taxonomy): Eukaryota > Metazoa > Chordata > Mammalia > Carnivora > Mustelidae > Taxidea > Taxidea taxus. The sequence continues at coordinate 6,782 of RCUC01164399.1, forward strand.
ACTACTGGATTAACCTCTGTTCATCATTTCTTCATGATGGCCTTTCTGCAATCTTCACCCTTCCATGTATTTATAGTCTATAGATCAAATATGTCTAAGTTTCCCTGAAAATGGAGTTCTCTAATTCTTTGTCCCTGGGTAAATTTTATATGATTTCTAAATGGAGCTAACTTATACAGAAGGATTTATACCATAATTCCCTGATACATTTCTGCTTTAAAAGGATTTACCAGCTACTTATTTAAATTTGCACTGCTGGATTTAGTGCAGTTGATCTATAAAAAGCAATTAGATACAGATTAATATTCTACTCCATGAGAGACAAAGTTGGAAATTTGAAGTTCAGACGTTATAAATGGGACTACTAGTCCCATTTAAACTTAAACTTAAACTACCTAGTGAAACTATTTATGGCTACAAGGTACAATTGCAAAATTATAATATGCAGAACAGGTGCAAATCTGATGTGAGGGTTCTTTGGGTACCACGGTTTATGATTATTTCTGTATTATCTCCAAGTCAAACTCTTCTAAAAATTCTCAGCTTTCATTTTTATCTAATAATCTTCTAAATGACTAGGCAGCTTTAAATTATGTCTTCTCATAGCTCTCATATACTTCCCAAAGATCCACTAATAATTGATGATTAGAGGATTATATTCTGGATTCAGTCATGATTTGACTAATAGGGAGAATATATAGTTCTTGAATACAGTTTTAGACCTGAACCAAAGACTGTAAGACTTAAAATTTTGTCATAAGTAATTACATTACTTTTTTTCACCTTCAAATCAAATCCAGTAATCAATGTGAAGGCTTTCATGAGTCTAACACAAAGAAAGAATATCATAGTGCTTCTTGTTTGTATTATATATCATCATCATCATCATCATTATTGTTATCTACTAGGGAATAAATATAAGGGCTTTTCCCCCCAAAATAAATTTACTGAAAACATAATCCCAGTAGTAAATCAATCAATCAGTCAACCAGTACCATAGTATTTTATTCAAAATAAAATACCACAATATTTTATTTAAAAAGGAAGCTATGTATGATCATTGAAACATTTTTGCTTGCTTTTTACCATCAAAATGGTAGAACTTGATAAAGAGAGGGTAGTGGCTAAATGAAACCAGGATCTGAGTCACTATAGAATTTTTGGCTCATAATTAATCGACAGTACCAATGACATAAATAAATTTAAAAAGCACCATTAGGAAATATAGTAAATTTGGAATACAAATATATTCTTAAAGAAGTCAAAGCACATAGGGAAATGAAATGTGTGTGATTATTTAGGGGAGTAAAGGTTTGATGATTTTTCTCTAAAGCAAGTTGGCAAATTATGTTGAGAACCTTTAAAATGGCCATATCATTTCAAATAGTAATGTTACTTAAATAAACAGGTACAAACGTTATGAAGAATGTAATCAATGAAAAATATCCATAATAAAGAAGTTGCAAAATAATGGAGAAATTCTTTAAAATATATAGCATATCCATGTAATGTAATGTTACATAGTCATTGGTAAAAATAATTTCAAAGTCTTTTCAGGATCATGGATAATGTTTCACATGAAAATCTGAAGTAAAAATGCAGGATCTCTACTTATAGTTTTTGAACAATTATGTTAAATTCATATATATATATGTAAATAAAACATATTAATGAAAATCCAGTAAAATGTAAATGACAGTTATTTCTAGACTGTGGAAATAATGGTAATATTTATTTTCTTACTATGTTATCTTTCTAACTCTATAATCAATATATATTTACAATTATAATTTTATTTTTTATGAATATAGTAATAGAATAAGTATAAATTAAAGTATTTGAGATGGAAAGAAAGAAAGTTTGTTACTGTTAAGTATCCTTTCTCAGTAAATGTCAGGATATTTTAAACATTTTATCAGATGTTTCTTATATGGAATTTGTGTTTTTCAAGTGGTTCATTTAACTCTCTAAGAAGCAAATATCCCTCATTCTCTGAATTATCAAACTAAAATTACTGTGATCAGATTCTGAGTATTAAAAAGCTATTATAGCTATGGTATAACTTCCTCTCCTGTGACATTTAAACACATCCTTCCCATTATCTTTGAGGTATAATCCACCTTGTCTGGAGAACTAATTAGATACTTACATAAAATGTTTCCAGAAATTAGTACACTTAAAGTTATATTTAATACAAAGAGACTTTGACTTGCTTCAATGCCAACTGTGCAACTTTTTTTTTTTTTTGAAGTTTTATTTATTTATTTGACAAAGAGAGACAGTGAGAGAGAGATCACAAGCAGGGAGAGTAGAAGAGGGAGAAGAAGGCCTCACACTCAACAGGGAGCTGATGCGGGGCTTGATCCCAAGACCCTGGCATCAGGACCTGAGCCAAAGGCAGCTGCTTAATGACTGAGCCACTGAGGTGCCCCCAACTGTGCACCTTTTAACCCGCTTTGTTGGTGTGTATAAATTATTTGCTTATGTTATGTTGTTTCTCTAATATTTGCAAAAGTTCTGTGATTTTAAAAAATTAACTGGGCCTTATTTCTATAAGTAGCATGTATCTCCTGACTCGTGACCCCCAAAGTTCCAAGTGCTTAAATTCCTTCTCTTAAAGGGATATCAATATTATTAGTCACTTATTACTTAATTTTTAAAAAAAATTGATTACCTACAATATGTAAGTTCTGGTAAATTCTGTGGAAGCTACAAAGATGAGTAAGATATAGGACTAGATTTTCAAAAGCATGGAGTCAACAAGAACATAGAATTAGTTCCAAGTATGAGGCAACTTATGATGAGGACTCTAATAAAAGAACTAATGAGTTGCTTGGTAATATAGGGATGGGAAAGATGATTTCTAACTGAGTGGATGGATGCATACAGACTTCTTTAGTAGTCTCATGCCTTGATAAAAAAGGAAGGTGATTATGAAACAGTGGGAATAGGATTTATCCTAGAGCATAGTCTGTGCAGAGACCAGTTAATATTGCTGTTTAGCAGCCTTATATCCTAATCCTAGCAATCACTTTGGCAAAAGATAGATCTCATCATAGTGAAAGCACACAAAGCTATCTCCACTACTAGAAAATCACTTTCTGGTGATATGGGGATAGTAGCTTCCACTTTATATGTGAAGGATGCAGACTTACTGACAAATGGCTGCATTTGTCATCCTGTACTGGCAACATCGCATTGACCTAATTATAGTCATCTATAGATGTGTGACACACAATATCATCATGACTTCATTGGCATTTGCTAAAAGTTAAAGGAGACAGTATTCTGTAATCAATATTATATTTTAAGAATAATATCTAATGAAATTACTCTTGCTGAATAGAGGATGTTGATCCTGTTAGATCCTCTAATCTGTAGTGATTAGAACATTTCAGAAGTCAGATTCCTCAGGTAGCCATTATACTAACACTGAGCAAGGATACCTGAGGCTGATGATTCTTTTTTTGCCAAGTTTCTGGAATTCATTGGCTAATGATGTGGTCTCAGGTGTACATACTAGTTTTTCTTTTATTCTGCCTCACACTTGGCTCCAGTAAGGGATATGTACATAAGAGTACTGCTCATGTCTCCAAACATTGCTATAATCAGTTAATATAATCTGGCCAGAGCTAGTTAAGTGAAAGTTCAAGAAAAATGGAAAAATGGGTTTTAGAAAATAGCTGACTCCAGGAAAGCTAAGGTTAAAGGAAATGCATTTATTCTGAAAAGCATCTATTAATCAGGACTCTGTCTACCTGATTAAAAGCTCTTTCAGTAAAAAGCAACAGAAATCCATTTAAACTAACTTCGGTATAAAAGGGAATTTATTATAAGAACAAGGAAGTATGCCTCAGGACCCCAGGGAAAGTGACCAGGACGGATAACAGGAAATGTGAAATTCAGGCACAAAGGTAGGTATTCCCAATTCATACATCTCTTTATATCTCTCCCTAATTATCTCTTGCTCTAGCCTCTTGTATTCAAGTCCAATCTGCTCTCTTCCTGTATGTGTGATTTGATGTGCACATTATGAAAGTTGACCATACTTGTACATGGACAGTGTTGGTGATAAATTTGTTTTTCTTCCAAGTTCAAATGTTATTAGACACTGATATGTGTGACCTAATCTCAAATTTCTGGAAGAAAGATCCTAATTGGCACAGTGTAAATCAGGTATTTTTCCCATGTGATTTCAGATAGGGCCAGCTGAACAGGCCCACGTAACATAAGCATGGCAGCACATGTGGGGAGTTTCTACAAAATCACCCCCTACTTGAGAAACTATGCTAGAAAGTTTCTACCATACTGTTCTAGTAAAGACTTTTCTTGAGAAAGTTGAGAGCTTATGTGAGTTGTTTAATATCATCCACCATGTAAGTGGCAAAAGTGGGATCAGTTTTAGGTCTAACTCCAGAACTCCTTTCCACTGACAAATTCACAGATGAAAGAAATGTGCTAAGGTTTGTTTTTCTCTAATTCTAAGAGTAGACAATTTGCACAGGTACAAGTAATAAGGTGTACCTCCCAAAATTCTCCTGCAGGCAATATAGGTGACCAGTCCTCCTCCCAGAATCCCCCTCTGAGTTTTCCCAGAGGCCAGGTTTTCCCCACTGTTCCCAGCCCATTACTAAGTATGGGAAGCAGGGAACCATTGAGGTCCATCCCTGCAGGAGTGGGGGTTTCCTCTAATGAGCAACATTGATTTGATATATATACTCCAACAGCTGTAATGTCCATGAAATTGTGCTACAGTCTTAAACTGTTCCCACCTGGTACTCCTTCCTGTCCTCTCCTTTCTTAGGTGCCAAACCCACCGCTCACTCATGGGGCTCTCTCTGGCTACCTTGTTCATCCTCTACAGGTGTTTCCTTTGGTTAATCCCTTTATATGTGTAATCTTATTTTAGCATATGCTTATTAGGGAAGTAATGACACAGAAATTTTGGAGGAATTTTTAAAAATCAGAAAGATGAGATAGCTGCATTAAAAGTAAAGATAGAAGCAGTTGGAAATGAATTAAAATAGATTTCTTTTTATATTGTTTGTGGGAAGTTGTAGGACTTTCCACTGATTTCATTTGAATTAAGAATAGCATTTATTGTTTTTCCCTCTTGTCAAAACATATATATAGCACATATACCACATAGGTTAAAAGAATAAAAATATATCTCTTTAAAGCTACAAAATAAAATTAACCCAAATTACATCATTAAATTTTAATATAATTTTCAGTCTTCTGGTTATGATTCTTATTTTCTTTCAAAATTAGGATTCAATTAAATAAACTCTTCAGATCTTTTTATTTTCATGAACCTGATGTTGTCAACACATCCCCAAATCATTAAATCTATATTTTCTTTTTAACTGATAACACAGACATAGGATCTCCCAAGACTTTTTCATTGTATCCCTCTTTTCATTCTTAGTGACTCTTTTGTACAAAAGGTGCATGTAGGGAGTGACTGAGTCTAGAAAAGGGGAAGATATAGCTACTAGAATAAGACATGCCAGTTTTTGGTGTTGAAGGAAAAGAAACAACCCAGCATTATAAGTGGGGGTGGAGTGAACGTGTTCTAAGGACCACTGGAAACAGGGAGGAAGGAGAGTTTCCTTTCAGAACAGTCCAAAAGCCTTCTTCCCCAAGGAAAATTCCCTGGTGAGGCTCTTCCAAATTGCCACAACTGTTGTGTCTTCTGTCCCCCAGCAGATGGCTCTAACCATGATTTGATCACCATTTCCCATTCCAATAAGTCTTTTGGAAATAACAGGGACGGCCCCAGTTTCCTTACACCCTCACAAAACATCTCTGGATGATTTTCCCAATCTCAAATATAGTCATTCTCTGAGGCAAACAAATGTCACCCCCCTGGTGGAATGAACTAACAGTGCAGACTAGACTGACTGTCCTTAGGTGGTCCTGCTAAAATAAGCATTAGATTCAGTTATCGAAAAGAGTTTGGGAATGCTAAGGCCTACCAGGCAGTTGGGGAGGCCATATTGGAGGCAGTGTCAGCCTGCCTGCCTGTCAACCTTCACTGATGTAGAAACCACTTTGGTTGGGATAATTATAAACAATATTCTCTTTTCAGGGATGCCATATATGTAGGATTTTACTTCCTGTGAGGGAACCAGGAATATCTTGTTTTTCTTTTGAGAACAGAGTGATTTATAGCTTCCTTGGCCTGGAAGGCATTCAGGTCATCTGCACTGACTGGACTTGTAATAGGTGATGGCATTACCTTAGGCTTTTTCCTTGTAGGCCAGTTGGATTATGTATACTTCTTAATACATCCTACTATACCTAGATTAATGTTCAGGGCAACTGGAAAATTCAATACAGAAATTTAAGGAGAAAGACTCTTGATTTTTTAAGATGGACACTATTGGTTGATCGGATTTGTTCAGCTGGGACCCTGGGAGGTACAACTGAAGTGGTTACTGGTCCACTTTTTATTATAAGTGGTTATTCTCAACTATTAAAGTATTTGCTTGGTACAAATTTATATAGGCAGCTTAGGGTACAACAGTTTAAAGATCTTTGTAGGTAGCTTGGACATCATCTTTGTGGTTGTTTGGACTGTAGGGTTTTACTTTTCTGCATTGAAAGATACCACTATGACAGAGCTAGCTAAGTTGATACCCATTTATGTGTTACAAAATCTGAACTGGTTCATTCTATGGCTGTGTCTAGATTTCTTTCTGGCACTGGTGCAGACTTGTCAAGGAAATCCCCATTACCTCAGGAAGATGACAGCTTTTTTCTTGGGGCAGTGACTCTTTGAAATCAGAACCACCCCTCCCAGATAAATAAGTACTTTTAAATGATACAAATCTCCAACTGTCAAAGTGTTTGTGAGTGATGAATTTTGCTTTTGAGCTTTTCAAACTTTGGAAGTGAGGCCTTGTCAGTGGGGTCTGCCAATATTTTGCTGAACTGCTTTTTTAAGGGCAAATTTGGAGGTCTTCAAACATTTCTTCATTTTTTTCAGTCATTTTATCATTTGTATGGGGGTTCTGGAAATGAGAAAGAGATTATCATGTTGTCTGTTATCAAGTTGCCATCTTAACCAGAACTGTGGTGTTCCCCTATGAATCATACCATGTTGCCGAATACTGTAGTAAATGTGAGAACCATGTGGAATGTAATGTCCTGCAAAGTGGTATCATATGTGTGTAAAGACCCCTGCCAACATAATCACTCCTTATGTAGTCTGTTAATGGTGTGTCTTTCAGGATCTCTAGAGAGCTCCTGATGTAAGCCTTATCAGAGCTGTGACCAGATTCAGTGAACCAAAAATCACAACACATGTTCTGTTGAAGGGGTTGTTGTACTTCTCTCAGGTGTTGACACATTTTCGTGATAACTACTATTTGTTGAGTACCTTATCCTTGCTTGTTTCTGTAATAATTAAATTACACATCAGCATTTTTCATTCCCCATAATGCTTATAATAACCCCTGCTTTTCACATATGGAAAGAAGCTCAGAAATAAGTCACTTACTCAAATCATATAGCTTGGAAGTGGTATGCCTTATATTTGAATAAGGAATTTTCTGGCTCTCAAACCCATGCTATTTCTACAGAATAATGTGATGAAATTATATAAACTATTAGTAATGTAGCCAATGATCTCACTTTAAACAATTTGTGCCCATTGTGGCAAGCATTTTTAATATTATTTAGAAAAGTAGAGATTCACACATACTTACTCTCAAAAGAAAGGCGGTACAGTAAGTGAAGAAAAGAGAGGGAAAAAGTTCAGATTATTGGATATATACTCATCAATCTAAATATCTGGGAACTGAGTACCCTAGAAGGTACAAGGTCAGTTAGATTCTTCATAAATGTTAGGTGATGGTTACACTAGGAATTTTATAATCTGGAAAAACTTTGAATTCACAACCTATTATAGGTGACTTTGGTCTCAAATATTTAGAAAGACTTAATAAACTAGGTTTCTGACTATAGGCTAACAAGGGTAGAACTAGTAGAATTAGTAGGCAGTATTAAGAACAGCAAAAAAGCTAGAGAGTGTTTATACTCTTGGATCTACAAGTAAATACTATAACTAAATTAGTCCTGTTTTATTTTTTAACTTTTTAGGTTTCAGTTCTCAAAGACTGAACCCTCAGTCCCATAGGGAGTACTCATGGAAATGTCTGCTGCTTCTGGTTTATGAATATTGACATTCTAAAGTGAAGAAAAAACTATTTCATTAATTTTGTATGACATATTTTTTTAAGATTTTATTTATTTATTTGACAGAGAGAGATCACAAGTAGGCAGAGAGGCAAGCAGAGAGAGAGGAAGGGAAGCAGGCTCCCTGCCGAGCAGAGAGCCGGACACAGGGCTCGATCTCAGGACCCTGGGATCATGACCCGAGCCGAAGGCAGAGGCCCCAACCCACTGAGCCACCCAGGTGCCCCTGTATGATAGATTTTTAAGACTAGATCCCAGTGATTTATATTTGATTTCAAAGTAGTGGAAACTGGGTATATAAAATAATAAAAACCTTTTACCAAACAAAAATTACTTAGGTACCTAAAACTAAAGATTTAATGACTAAGCAATGCAAGACCCAAAGATTTCTCCAGCGATGTAAATTAAAAATCCGTATCTCCCAGAACTTTGAATATTGCAAAGAATTGCTCAAGCAGAAACCAAAGTGAGTAATGATATTAGGTGAATACTATTTAAGTTGTTAATAACAAGAATAGTCCATTACAACTTTTAGAATTTGTTTGGTTCCAACTCGACTGGGGATTCTAGGCTTTTGGGGGGAGAAAGGTAGGTAAATATATTCTTACATTTGATGCTACTGTAATTACTTAATATAGTAATGTTTGGGTACATTTCTAACCTAGTTCATGTATGAAAAAATAATTTATGCTTCAAATCAACTTATAAAGGATTATTTTTAGGGCTCACAATAATCCTGTAATTACTTATTTTCCTTTTATAGATGCAGAAACTAGTTTAGAAAAAACTAACATGTCGAAATAAAATCTACCTCTCTTAATTCTCAGCTCAATATTCCTTCTGTTTCACCACAGTTTCTCATATTATCTTAATGAGGAATTTCCTATCGTGTGCTCATTATCTGATCATGATAAAGGAGAGCAGGAGAACCTTTGTCAAGATGGTTTCTGAACTGCAACTACATTGATATGTGCATAAGGGTAACCTTAGACCAATAGGCTTGACCACCTGGAGTTTGTTTTAGTTTATACCATGAGATACCATGAGTTAAAGCATTATCTCTTTAAAAAATATAAAGCCAACAATGAATCATGGAATACTAAATCAGAAACTAATGTTATGCTATATGATGACTAACAGAACATAACAACAAAAAAAGGAAACACAAAGCCATTGACAGTGTCTTGATTGTGTCTTAATAGGAAATAGGTTAATGAGAATTAAGGTCTCACTTTTGATATATCACTTTTGGAGAAAAGGTGGTAGGTTTTAGAGGTGTAGGAGAAACAGTGTACGAGGATGTTTCATTATATCGGATGCTTTCTCTTTCTATTTATGTGTATATGTACACACACACACACATGGGGCAATGAAAATGTGGCTTTTCAAGAAGAATATGAAGGGTGTCTGGTTCAGAGCAAATACTGAGTCATCTATGCTATACTTCAATTATGTCATTTATTGTTCTATAAAATAATAATATACACATTTTCTTTAATTTGTCACTGGTAACTGAGACTAACATGAAGAGAATAATCTATTTAAATAAAGCTTGAATACTTTAGTAATGAACTGCATGGACCATCTAAATTACTTTGCATGATATACTGCTCAAATAAATATACTGCGTGGTGCCTGGGTGGCTCAGTCATTAAGCGTCTGCCTTGGGCTCAGGTCATGATCCCAGGGTCCTGGGATTTAACCCTGCATCGTCGGGCTCCTTGCTCCATGGGAAGCCTGCTTCTCCCTCTCCCACTCCCCCTGCATGTGTTCCCTGTCTTGCTGTATATCTCTCTGTCAAGTAAATAAATAAAATATCAAAAATAGATGGATGGATGGATAGGTGGAAAGAAAGAGAGAAAGAAAGAAATGCCTGTCTCAGTCTGAACATAGATATAAACAGAATTGGTCCCTGCATTCTTTTTGAAAAATTCGCCTTGTTGAAAGAAAATATTTTGAACCTAGTAGGGAAGGAGTTTTATTTCTTGATGATTATTCTGTGTCACTTTAATTTATTAAAAGCTTACTGTTGGTTGGTATGTAATAATTCATAAAGCTGCTTATGAATAGAACTTCCTAGTGAAGCTCATGGTTCTCTCTTAATTTATTTTTTATTTTTATTTTAAAATTATCCTAAAGTAAAATTAACCCTTTCTTTTGGTGTATCAGTCTGTGAATTTTACATATATATGTAGATTAATGCAATCTCAACACAGATTACAGAATAGATTCATCCCTCAAAAAAAACTCCCTTGTACTCTTCTATTATACTTACATCCACCTCCATCTGTATTCCTCCATGTTATGCAGTACATGTGGCTTGTGGTTGCTTATTAAACACAGAACTGATACACTGTTAATACTGTAGAGCAACAAATCACTATGATTATGTGTGTGATATAATTGGGGAGCAGGACTGGATTATGTTTCATCTACTTGGGGAAGGAGCATTTCGTAATTATATGAAGAAGTTTTTTGTTGTTGTTTTGTTTGTTTGTTTTTCTACTAACTCTTCTCCCATTGATTCTGATAAATATTCCCTCTCCCTTTGGGGAGAGAAAATTACTTTCCTTTCCCTCTCCTGTTTGAAAATAACTATAATTATTAACCACTAGTATTTATAAAAATATATGATATCCCATAGATGTATTTGGGAAAATGGAAAAATTAGAAGTTTAGGAACAATCAGTGGCGTTAAGGAAAGTAATTTTTATTTTATGTATCTTTTGGTATTGGAAATCCTCTTTAAGGTCCGGTTGGGTTATCTACCATTAAAAAAAAAAAAAAAGATATTCTAAGGTCTTTATACATTCCTAGGTTGGAACACTTTGGGGATATGAGCTCAGTCTTACTATACTGTTGAATCCTCAGGGCCTGGAACATTTCTGAGAACTTTGTTGGTAATCAATAAGGAAATAATGAATGATGAATATATTTTCTGAGCTTCAATCTACTCTTTAAAATTAATGATAAAACTCAGAGATTTCTGTTTTTTACCGCAATATAACAGAAAGTAGATTTATCCTCCCTCCTCAAATAATTAGAAAGCCAGTAATAGAGTTTATAGGACAACAGTTTTCAGACTTTGGGCTGCAAACAGAAAATGACTAATTTCTAAGCAAAGAAACACAAATAAACAAGCTGAATCCTGTATTTGCCCCAGCTAATAATCTGGTTGCAGATCCCTGAAGGAAGTACAGAGCAAAGGAACGCAAACAAATCTTAGCATCCTTGCTGAGAAGAGAAGAGATCAGAAGTCTGGCAAAGTTGTTTAGGTTCATAGGAGGGAAGGGGACAAAGAAAGCACTGGAGAGCTAACAGAGGAGTTCCCTTATATTTTTGGCTGAGTGTAGATTTGTGCATTAATGGGAAGAAATTACCCAACATTTTTGAAACAAAACAAAACACTGAAAGGCAAGGGCACAAACAATGTTTGGAGCTCATACAGATGAAAAATAGTTCATTGAGCTAACAGAATGGAAGGATTATATAAAATAGTCATAGTGGATGGAGCCCTCAGAGAAGTATTGCATGACTCAGGATTTTCACTTCCAGGTATATGACCTAGAAATCTGATAACATGAGTTCACTCAAAAACACATACACAAATATTTGTACAGCATTATTCATAGTCGCCGTAAAGTAGAAACAACCCAAATGACCATGTGCTGATGAATGAATAGACAAAATGGAGTATATACATATGATGGAATGTTATTCAGTCTTAAAAAAGAATGAAATCCCGATACATGATACAACATAGATGGATCTTGAAAGTATGCTGTGTGAAAGAACGTAGACACAAAAAGCCATATATTAGGAGACCATTTATATGAAATTTTCAGAACAGGGAAATCCATTTACTTAGAAGATAAATCGTTGGCAGAGAATGTTTGTGGGGAGAAATGTGGAATTACTACTATGTAGTATGGAGTCTGGAGTTTCTTTTTGGGGTGATGAAAATTTTCTGGAATTGATAGTGATGTTGCTTACATAATCTCATGAATATACGAAACAAACTCTACTGAATTGTACATGTTAAAAGAGTAAATTTTACAATGTAGGAGTTATATCTCAATAAAAGAGAAAGCTTTGTGTTATTAGGAGGATTAAATTAGTTCTAAAGAGAGCCCTGATTCACCCTAACAATACTTAATAGCAAACCTTAGGCTGTGACCTAACGAGGAGCTTAGCAAATTCTTTTTCCACAAAAGGAACTATAAACCCGAGAAAAATGGACAAAAGCAACCATTTCAGTGCTCTGAAAATCAAAAATAAATCAAAACAATCAACAATAAGAGAAGTATTCATGCTTTTACAGATGTTGAGTTTCATGAAAGAAGAGTGGAAATCTGTGGTGTTCTGACCGGGGACTGCTCTCATCCTCTTAGCTTGACTAGTGCAGAGGTTCAGCCAGGGCAGGACAGGTGATGGGTAGCAGCAGATCTCTTCTGGCATCAGAGGGACTCTCTTGATTTGTAACAGTCTGGGAGCGGACTCTTGAACTGAGTATGGGAACACCAAGTAGGTTCACTCTATTACACAGAGGTCTGGGTTTATTTAGTTGGGACATGCATGTGCACAGCCCAGAACTGAGAGGTCCCAAGCATTTAAACACACCCCTGGTGATCCCAAGACTAAAAACATGTATTGGAGTTTCACAACGTCCTGACTGCAAGAAAACCCAAGTCAGATGTCAAAACAGTCTGAAGTTAAAAGCATTCTCCTACCCAAAGACAGATCTGCCAGTGGAGGACACAAGCCTTAAACTGATTCAAAGTGTTTGAGAACAACTTCTGTCCAGTTATTAGCTAAGCAATAAATGACATGTTCATGGGAAAATCCTTTAAGAAGTCATGCTTTAGAATAAAAACAATTAAAAAAAACTGAGCAGAGGTATCAGAGATTATAGAGCACAGAGTAGAGATGTTTTTATAGATTTATTACAGGCAAACAACTAAACAGACAAGAAACGGCAATAATGATCTTCAGGGAGAAAGAATCCATAGTTGCCATACTGTGTGTAATGTCCAGTTTGGGGACAAAAATATGAGACATGCAAAAAAAATCACTTATGTGACTTACATTATTGAGGAAAAGAGACAAAAACTCTCTGAGTATGTCTAGCTGTTAGATTTGGCAGACCTCTATTCCCCTATTGTAAAAACATCCAAACAAGTAAAGGAAATCATGTTTAAAGGAGTAAAAGAAAGTATGACAACAATGAATTAACTAATGAATTAATAAATAAATAGGTCTAAACAAATAAATCCAACTGACTTTTTTGACAAAAGTGAAAATAGCAATTCAATGGAGCAAGGATAGACTTTTCAACAAATGATATTATAACCTTGGACATCAATGGCCCTTTCTCAACCAAACTAACACATTACACCAAAATTAACTCAAAATGGACTATAAACTTAAATGGGAAACTATAAAACTTTTAGAAAAAGAAGCCATGGGCCTGAGACGTGGGTCTTCAGGTCTGAGCTAGGCAAAGAATTCTTATTTTTGATACTGAATGAGTAATGCATAAAATTAAAATTGATGACTTGAACTTTATCAAAATGAAAAAGGTTTGCTCTTGAGGGTGCCTGAGTGCCTCAGTTGGTTAAGCATCTGCTTTCAGCTCAGCTCATGATCCCAGGGTCCTGGGATAGAGTCCCTCACTGGGCTCCCTGCTCAGTGGGGCGTCTGCTTTTGCCTTTCCCGCTGCCCCTTCTTCTGGCTTGTGTACCCTCTGTCCCTCTCTCAAATAAATAAATAATAAAATATTTTTAGAAATGAAAGAACAAGTTTGCTCTTTAAAACTATTTAAAGAGGAAAAAAAGACTCAAATATAAGCTAGGAAAAAACTAGTGCAAACTATATATATATATAGATAAAAAAAACTAGTGCAAACTACATATGCAGATTTAAAAAAGCACTGTATATAGAATATATGAAGTACTGTAATAATTCAACAGGAATAAAACTAATGACCCAATTGGAAAATAGTCAAAAGGGTTGAATAAACATTTCATTGATAAAGACATACAGATGGCAAATAAGCACACAAAAACGTGTTCAACACCATTAGCCATAGGGAAATGCAGATTAAGACCACAAAGAAATACTGCAACATAACTAGAAGTATAGCTAACATAAAAATAGTGACACAAGATGCTGCCAAAGGTGTGGAAAAAATGTATATATTGCTAGGGAATATCCAAAATGGTATATGTACTCTGAGAAACAGTTTGGTTGTTTCTTATATGGTTAAACTTGGAATTACCATATGACCCATATGGCATTTAATCCAGAGTACTGAAAACTTAAGCTCATGCAAAAATCTATAATAAATGGTTATAGTAACTTTATTTGTAGGAACCCAAAACTGGAATAGCCCCAGATCTCCTTAAACAAGTGATTGATTAAACAGATTGTGACAGATCCATATTAAGGAATATTACTCAGCAATAGCAAGAAATAAACTTAGTAGTTCACATACATGCAACATGAATGATTCTGGGAATTAATATTGAGTTTAAAATGCCAATGTCTATTGTGGACATTGCTGCTATAAACATTCAGGTACATGTGCCCCTTCGGATCACTACGTTTGTATCTTTAGGGTAAATACCCAGTAGTGCAATTGCTGGGTCATAAGGTAGCTCTTAAAACAGACTGAGGGGGGTAGGGGGAGGAGAGGGGTTGGGAGAGGGTGGTGGGGTTACATTATATGTTTAAATTAAAAAGCTTAAATAAAAAAAAATACTAAAATTTAAAAAAATGCCAATGTCGGGCACCTGGATGGCTCAGTTGGTTAAGCGACTGCCTTCGGCTCAGGTCATGATCCCGGAGTCCCAGGATCAAGTCCCACATCGGGATCCCAGCTCCACAGGGAGTCTGCTTCTCCCTCTGACCTTCTCCCCTCTCATGCTCTCTCTCTCTCTCTCTCTCTCAAATAAATAAATAAAATATTTAAAAAATAAAATGCCGATGTCAGAAGATTATGTATTATATGATTTCAATTTTATGACATTTTTGAAGTGATAAAGTTTTAGAAATGATGAACAGATTATGGTTCTGAGACACTAAGGAAGTAGTAGGGGCAAGAAAGAAATGGATGTGGCATGACAGGGCAACACAAAGAAGTTCTTGTGGTAAAAAGAACATTCTGTATTTTGACTATATTATCAATGTCAGTACCCTGTTTGTGATATCATAATATAGTTCTCATGTTAACCATTGGAGGAAAATGGGTAAAGGATACATGTGATCTCCAAGTGCACACTGTGAGGGGAAACTTCACTGAGCTAGTTCAGTCAAGTCACTAAGTAAATAAGCAAGTCCACAATAATAATAATATGCCTCAGGAGGGTGTGGATTATATTAATAGAAAAGTTACAAAAGTCTAATTTCCACAAAATAAGTTTGAATAATAAGGAAATAACAAACATGTGACCCATAACACAGGAAAAAAATAAGGCAACAGAAACTTAATTTAAGATTGTTCACATTTTGGATTCAATAGAAAATTACTACAAAGCAGCTATGATATATACCCTTAAACAACTAAGGAAAAGCATACATAGAATATTAAAGTATGAGGGAAGATGTCTCACAAAATAAATAATATAGAGATAAAATTTTACACATGATCCATATAGAAGTTCTGGAGTTGAAAAATATACTAAGGACATGAAGCATTCATTAGAGGGGCTCAGTGGTAGATCTGAAATGGCAGGGAAAGGATTCAGTAGTCTTGAAGATAAGTCAATTCACATATCCAGTCTAAAGAATAAAAAAGGAAAGGAAAAGAAAAATAAACAGATTTTCAGAAACCTTTAGGAAACCATCAGATGTAATCACATTAATGTAAAGGAAGTTTCAAAGGAAGACAGAGAGGGACAGAAAAAATTTATAGAAATAAATGCTGAAAACTTAACAAATGTGATAAAAAATCAATATGCATATTCAAGCAACTCTGTAAAATTTAAGTGGAATAAACTCAAAGAGATGGACACCCAGATACATCATAGTCAAACTCAAAAGCAAAAACCATAAATAGAATCTTGAAAGCAGCAAGAAAAAAAATCAATTTATCATGTACCAATATTCATCATGGAAATTAGTAGCTAACTTCTCATTGAGAATTGTGGAGGACAGAATTCAAAAAGATAGTATATTTAAAGTGATGAAATAAAAAGTTTGTCAACCAAAAATTGTATATCTAGCAAAAACTATTCATCAAAAACAAAATTGAAATTAAAAAATTCCCAGATAAACAAAAGTAAAAATAGATGATAACTTGTCACTAGCACACCTGCCCTACAAGAAATAATAGAATCCATCTGGTTAATATGAAGGGCAGTCAACAAAAGCTCAAACCCAAAAGGAGAAATAAGAACACTGGTAAAGACAAATACATAGATAAATATAAAAGAGGTAAGCATGTCATTTTTGTAACTTGTTTCTTTTCTTATCTTAAAAGACAACTGTTGCAAATAATGGCTATAAAACAGTGAAGTGGGCCTTTAATGTGTAAAAATGCAATTTGTAATGTCATACAATAATACAAAGAAGGAATGAGGGAACAAAGCTACATGGAGCAAAGTTTTTGTTACACCATTGAAATTTAGTTGATAATTGAGTGGAGGATGTTAGTTGTAAAATGAATGGCAATCAATAAGAAAATAGCTCAAACATAAAAAAGAATATATTAAAGTGGTTTATTAGAATAATGTCTTTCACACAAAAGATATCTATATCTATATCTATATCTGTATCTATATCTATATCTTTTTTATCAAAAAAGATAACAAGGCACACAGAAAACAAAGATGTAAATGTGAAAACTACTTCATAGCCCTAAAAACTAAAAAGGAATATAGAGGTGAAATTACATGGTTAACAGATCGCTCTGTGTAGTTATGGACATAATGCTGATGCATTGCTTAGTGAGAATACAAAACACATCTAAACTGATTTGAAAAGTACTTGAAAATTATCAGCATAGTGACAGACTATGTATTTATAGTCCCTAAATGGCATATATGAAAGCCTGCTTATAAATGTTCCATAAGGGGAAGGAGGCTCACTTTCTAGCCACTATATTATTCCAAGTTGGGTTGTCTTTGGGTCAGTCCTTCAGCTTAATTTTCCCATATATAAAATTTTTAATAAAATCATTTGGGAAGCATTTGTGAAAGCATCATTTGGATTATAACTTTCCCTGAACCTGTATCAGCAGGAAAATGCATGTGGAAAGAGCTGGAATATGAACCACCAATTTCCTCTATATTCATACTGAGTGTCCTATTTGTGTTTGTGAAATGCTTGATAGGAAACTTTAAGATACATTAAATAACTTGGCAAAGGAAGCCTGTGAACTTGAGTAGAATGAGTCAGTTTAACTCATTTAAGTCATATTTGTCTGAAAATATCTAGGCAATGCATAAGGAACATAATATACTACTGCTCTTCACTTTCTAACATGATGTTCTTGACCTGTCCTTGGTCGACTAGTGGACAGGCAGAGCAAAAATGAAAGGCTGAGTATGAAATGGAGGCTATAGCATTGTTAGGGTTTAGCATGTAATCCTACTTCACAGCCTAGGGCCAGCATCATATTTCCTAGGTCTAAATTTTGTATGACCTTGAGCAAGTGCTTAACTCTTTAGACCTCATCAGTGTAATAAGGATGAAAATAAAAGTACCTGGGAAGTTATGGGAGGGTCAAAATTATCTAATATATGTAATACAACACAGGGCTTGCCTCACAGGAAATACTCTTAAATATCAAATATTGTTGTTGCTGTTACTATGTTGCTATTATTTTTATCATCCTAGTTTCATATCCTCTGATTCAAAATTCTGATAGCCAAAAAGCTCTGGAAACCAAAATATTTTTCATATGACTTAAATAAATAACGCAGTCAAAAGAAACTCAAAGATGCAGGCCCAACACAGCACTAAAAAAAGACCCTCTTTTGCCTATCTCCAGGTTTAGGATACATTCTGATAGTCTTGATCTCCATAAAATAATTTTACTAGTTCTTCAAGAGAATATGAAAGTGACTGGAAACATTTTCACATGCCTGTAAACATCCCTCAATGCACAAGACAGCCCACCACACAAAATGTCAGTAGTGCTAGCTGATTGGAGAAACTCTGCTCTAAGGAGAAGAGGTTAACTTAAACACTTTCATACAATCAAAGTGAAAATAATTTTTTCCTGGTGGAAAAAATAACTCCAAAGTTACAATTTGTTGCCCTGTTGAAAATCAGCATTGCATCTGATGTGGCAATCCCATCCTTACAGTTCTTTGTTAAATTGCATATAAATCTTGAGCTTCTTAAATGTGTTTGGAAGTGGTTTCTTGCTGGTTTTTTTCATGACTTAAAATCTTTGACATATATTCCTTTTATACTTACATGTTGGCTATGCTATTTAATCTTTTGAAAACTATATTTTAATAACTGATTGAAGACTAGCTAGAAAAATAGATGATTTTGGAAAACTTTGTATTTAAAATTAATTCATTCCTTGGCTTTTACAGAAAGGGTGAGATGTCAGTCATTGCCACAGTTAGTGTAGGTACTCTATCAAGCTTACATAGCTTGATCTTCAGCAATCATTTCTGGGGTCTCAGAGATGTCATTGCTAATTAGATTTAGTTATTCTTTGACTAAGCTCACCTTCCTACTTAGTAACCAGCCCATACTTTATCCTGTAGAGACATCTTCTTTTTTTCCAGAATGCTTTCCTTCCTAAATCTAAACTGATGTTCAACTAAAATTGAAATTACTACCTGTATTTTCCTTTCTTCATCTTGGTCTCCTGAGAAAAATATTTTTTTCCAATATATGAGTTTTATTTTGCTGTAAAAAGGACCCATTTGTCCCATGTCCGAAGGTTTTTAAAGTTGTCTGAAGCCTTTACCTGTCCCAAGAAGACAAATGTTAACACATAATACGTCTTAAGTAGGGCCTAATCTGCCAAGCTGAGAGCTTATGCCACCTGAAAGTGATAGCAATTTTATAGGATAAAATTAACAAAAGGAAACCACATAGATACATTTTGATATTTGAAGTGGTAGAAAGAACTTTATGTATCAAAATTGTTTCACATCTTGGCTCCATCCTTTATTAGGTATTTGATATTAGGTAAATTACAGATGGTCTCTGAATCTCTGTTTCCCATCTGTAAAACTTTTCTAGCAGGATTGCTGTTATGATAAATGGTAAGGTCAGATGTGAATTACATGTCCTAAACATACTTAACATGTACCTGTTAGACACAGATAATTATATTTTTTTGCTGTATCTTTGAAGAATAATAGTCTTTCCAAAATGCTGCAAACATGGCTATGTCACAGAATGTAATTTTTTACCATACAACATCACAGTACTTAAAAGAGCCATGTTAACTATAGACATTGGATGTAGAATGGATTAATTTGACTGTCTCATAAAAATCATATTTCTAAGGCTCAGCAAAATTATAATGCAAAATGCAATGAACTTTCCAGTTTTTAGCAAAGAGTTAAAACTATGATACATATATATACATATACATATACACACATACATGTGTATATATATATAACAGGTGCCTATTGCATAGCCTTTATATGGATCAATATTTTTTAAAGTATTGTGAAGTAGAAGGAAAAGGAGTCGAAGTGAGACTTTTGAGGGTTCATCCTGAACACTCTGTGCTAATAAAGAGGTATATTGGGAGAAAGTGCAGGTATAGTATGTAGAATAATGTCCCTCACTCCTCAGAAAAAGAGGTCTGTGCCCTAATCCCTGGAACCTGTGGATGTTCTCTTATATGAGTTATAACTCTAGAAGTAGAGGTGAGAATGATTCAGTGTGAGAAGGGCTCAACCTGCCTTTTCTGGCTTTGAAGACAAAGGAAGAAGTCTGTGAGCCAAGGAACACAGGTAGCTGGTAGAAGCTGGAAAAGGGCGAGGAAATGGATTCTCCTCAAGAACCTCCAGAATGGACACAGCCCTGTCAACAATTTGATTTTAGCCCATTGAGATGCATTTTGAATGTGACCTCCACATTTTGTGTTATTTAAGCCATCAAGTTTGTGATGATTTTTTTCAGCAGCAATAGGAAGCTAATACAGCAGGGAATCTTACTGTTCATGGAATACATAAGGAGAATATAGAAGTGTGTCTCCTTTTTTAATCCTTGAGGGTTAAAAGACAAAGGGAAACTTGCCGTGCATAAATTGCAAGAAGATATAGGCCTGGATAGGGGGACTTCAAAGGAGGTGAGATTTCCCATCACCCTCAGAAGCAAAAGACATATAGGGACACATATCACTCATTAATGCCAGAGGTAGGGGGTGAGAAGGTAGTATTTTATTTCAGATGTTGGAGTGGGGAAAGGAATTACAGTGATTGATTCATTTACTCATTCATTCACAATGGCTTACTAAGTTTCAAGCACTGGATGACAGACTCCATATTGAACATAGTTGGCCCCATCTCTGTCCTTCAGAAGACTACAGTCTTCTGAAGAAAAAGACATTTAACAAATGAAACACGGTTAAATATAAATTGTAAATTTCACCAGTGCCATAAAAGAAAAGAATAAATGGCTATAAGAAGGAATGCTTATTGAAAACCTAATTTAGATTGGGAGAATCAGGTAAAGCCTTTCTGAGAAAGTAATATTAGTGTTAGAACACATAGGATAGCTAGGCTTAGGACTGGGCAAGTCTTATAGAAGGAAGAAAGAGAATATGCAAAGAGCTTGTCCTAAGAAAAAAATAGGATTATGGAGAATGTATAGAAAAAGAAAGACAATGTATAGAATTGTCTGGGCAAACATATTACCAAGAATTTGGGGCTTTCATTCTAATAGTTGTATGCTGTGATTCCTGATGATTCTGATTCCCCACACTTAAAATCTAGCTTTAAATGACAGGATAATAAAATGACAGAGATAGAAAGATATTTAGCTCTCATCTAGCCTAAATGCTTTGATTTCAGGTTGAAGAAAGTGAGACACAGGGAGGTTACCTAACTAGGTTAATGTTACACAAGGTAGCTCTGGATCAAGATCTAAGTTCCCAAGTACCTTTCAACCATTGGCCTTCTTCATACGTGATACTGTCAAATGCTGAAACTCCAGCAGATTCAAAATGGGATGCTCTGCTCTTTGGGGGAGGGGAACCCTCTTGTGGAGATAAACATCAAATTTATGCTTAAGGAGTAAAGACTGTGTACCGTGGAGCCCTCCAGTACTTGTCACCACAAGGAAAGCATCTGAATTAATAAGGTCTCTTATTTTTTTGTCCATTCTTAACTTTTTGGCCTCAAGGTCTTCTCAAGATGGAAATTTTACTGCTATGAGAAATACTAAGAATGACCAAGAGGCAATTTAATTCTCTCTACTTGATGAATAAAAAATATTTTTATTTCAAAATAAGCTGATTTCTTAAGCATCTGTAGTTCACTCAGATTCATTGCCATTTTGTAAGCTGTGAAGTTTTCCTGTGAGTTGAGTGTCTTTTTTTTTTTTTCAACTGAACATAGAAGTAATACTACAAGTATATGTTAAGGGAGTCATTGTTGTATTATTTAGTTGCATTATGTTGTTACCTTGTATTATAGAGTTCTCTGATGTTCCATGTCTCAGTGATAAAATGCAGGCTCTCAGAGCTGAAAGAGATTGAAGAGGAGAGAAAATTTTTTCTGCTAAATATCTGTTCTGAGTGGCATGAACTTTTGTTAGTTTAAAAGGAGAGCCTGAACTAATCAATACCTAAAAAACATCCAGCCCCACCTCATTCTACCCCTAACTTACTGGGCTTACTGTAGCCTAAGCCCAATGGCCTTTGTCTAGATAATTATAGCCACCTAATTTGCCTGCTTTCTTTTAGAACATCATTTTTAAAGTATGGTTTCAAGATTGCCTACATTATACTCAAAGTCAGTCCCACCACACCAGAGGTTCCCTATGAAAACCTGTATACCAAAGATTGAGGACCAACGCTCTAGACCTAGTTCTTCTTCGTACATTATGAAAGCAATTGCTACATCACCCTTTTCATAGGTTTCTGCATTAGAATATGATTAACTAGCTGAATTCTTTATAACATTCCTATATAGACCATCCCACTGAGCATTTAAAGTCAGAGACTTTGACAAAAGGAAAAATTGTGGATGTAGCAGACAAACAAGGATGCAGTGGTACAGTTGTAGATATGTCCACTACACAGCCCTTGTCTTCAAAGCAGAATACATTCACAGGTGACATTTCCTTCTTTGAAATCCATTGGGTCTTGATGGGTGTAAAGATTGTATCTTCTGGAGATATAAATGTTATATTTGACTGAAACAAAGAACTAAGCTAGGATCAAGTATGTCTTTGAAATCAGCAAGATGCCACTTAGATTGCACCAGCCTATAATTACAGTGTAGCCACCCCCTCCACAGACATCAGAAAGAGGAAATATATTCCTTGATGCCCCATCCCTCCAAGGAGATATATTCTTTGTGTATAAGAGAAGAAGGCTATTTTTTCATAGACTTAGTTATTCTGAAGACCTGCTCATTAAAAGCAGAGATATAAAGTTTATAGGTTCAACTGCTTAATTTAATTTAAAAAATCAGTCAATTAGTGACTAATATAGTGAAATATTTTCTGGTCTTCAGTACAGAATAAGATAAGATCATCACTTTTTCACTCTCATCATAATATTTGCTGTTAATAAACAAACTAGTACTTGATCTCCTTTACTTAATTCCCAAGGAAAAGGTATCACAATCAGAAACTAAGAAATTTCCTCTATATGTAATAAGTGGTGAAATTTGTATTGCTTATAATCACAAGTCACTTAATATAATCTGCAGAGGATCAAAGCAAAATCCTTTGAGTGAACTCCATTGTTGCCATCAGAGAGGTTAGGTAACTTACCTGAGGTCACAGAAGTATGAAGGAGCAAAGCCAGGATTTGAACCTAAGTGGTCCACTTTTGCAGTCTTACTCTTAAACTTTGCATGTCTCCTCCACGCAGCTCAAATCCTATATATGAAGGATAAAGACAGCTAACAGTGGAAGATCCCTGTATGGATGACTTTCTTTCTGACCTTAAGCAAAATTCTAGCATGGCCTCCAAGATTCCTGTCCCACAATGGGCATGCCCTGTATAATCCCATCCATCTGAGTGTAGTTAGGGTCAATAAATCTGATAGAATATCACTCCTGTGATTATATATATATATGCATATATATATATATACACACATACACACACATATACATATATATTAGTTACATTAATTATATATTATATTGTATTATATTATATATTTTTAAATATATGTATATATTATATATAATTTATATATTTACATATAATTATGTTGTATATTATATTATATATATTTTAAATATATGTATATATATTTAAAAGATTTATTTGTTTATTTGAGTGAGAGCTCACACTTCTGGGGTCTGCATAGGGAGAGGGAGAGAGAGTCTTAAGTAGACTCCGCACTAAGCATGGAGCTCAATATGGGGCTTCATTTCATGACCCTGAGATCATGACCTGAGCCAAAACCAAGAGTCGGACACTTAGCCAAATGTGCCACCCAGGTGCCCCATCACTTCTATGATTATTTCTTAAGCAGCTGACTTTAGAATCAAAAGGGGGATTATCTTGGGTGGGACTGACCTAATGAGATACATTCTTTAAAACAAGGTGAAGTGTCAGAAAGACTCTTGCTAGCCAGAAGGCACAGTGTATATGACTTCATAGCTCCTAGGTGAAGAATAGCCACATGGCTTGAAAGAGAACCATGAGCCACCAGATGGGAATCAGCCAACTAAGACCATGATTGCAGCCTTCTCATACCCTGAGCAGTGGACCCAGCTCACCCACCTTCCAAGTCTGTGGCAATGTGTTATGTGCAACAGAAAATCAATACAGGCTATTGCTATCTTATTTCTTTGATAATGTCACTCTGACTTTGACCCTTGCTTCTGCTCCCGGTGTCCGGTGTCCTTATCTGCAATCACTCTTGACCCAAGTCAGCCATTTAGATCTCGCATCTGCATCTATAGCAAAACGACAAACAAATCATTTCCCATTTTTTATCTATTCTCTCTCTCTCTCTCTTTTTTAATGGCATCTGGTTGCCATAGCTCAATATGTATCTTGATGAATGATTATGCTTTCTCTGTGGTTTGGTCTCTATACATTTTACTGGTTCTGTGAACAAGGGGTTTTCTCAAATTAGTTGTTGATCAACTATTGGCTGTTGATTAACACTAAGCTTTATGATCCCAGGCCTCATCTGTGTCATTTCCCACTGAATCTCTAGCATGTAACACTGTGCTTAGCATATAGTAGATGCTTAAAAAGTATTTGTCAAGTAAATGAATGTACATGGTATCATACAGAGAAAAACATGCAATGGCTAAACTAACTCATATTTTTTTTCAAGCAGTTAGATGTATTGAGCAGCTTAATCTTGGTCATTCCATTGCTTTGGGGGGGTGTCCCTCTGTCCCTGTTAGATATAGCTGTGTCTGCATTAGATGTTCAGAGAGTGTTGCTGAAAGGCATAGGAATACAAACTATATAGGGAAGAACAGATTAATTTATGTGTAACCTTGATTGGAGCTTCAAAACTAGCTGACTTAGCATGCGGGGTTTGTTTTGAGACATTTGTTCCTGTGTATCTCTTCTGAGTCCAAATCAGATGGAATGAGTATGGTAATCTGAATCTGTGCAAAATCAGAAGTGGGCTAGCTGTTTTGCACTGAGCAGCACTGTTCTCATCATGCCCGGGTCAGCAATCCAGGCCACGCTGGGCCTCCAGGGAATTTCAGGGGTCAGAACACATTGCACATAGCAGAATTTACTGTTGGTGCTCAGCCCCGGCTGGTGTTCCAGTCTTCTCCACACAGTCTTCTCCACAGATAATGTACACCATATTTCACCCCAACCTTCCTGTCTGCTCATCCTGGTACAGTGTACAGCATGTAACACACAGTCAGTGGATAAAAAGGGAAAAAGTACAAGCATGCTTTGGCAGAACAAAAATGGGACAAACAATACCAGGGCACTGACTACTTGCCAGGTATTCTGCCAGACACTTTATAAACATGAGTCCATTTGATGTTTACATTGACCCACTTGAAAAAGGACATGTTGGAGAGGAGAAGGGAGTTGGGGGAAATCGGAGGAGGAGATGAACCATGAGAGACTGTGGACTCTGAGAAACAAACTGAGAGTTTTGGAGGGGAGCAGGGAGGGGGGTTGGGTGAGC
Source organism: Taxidea taxus jeffersonii (assembly GCA_003697995.1). Lineage (NCBI taxonomy): Eukaryota > Metazoa > Chordata > Mammalia > Carnivora > Mustelidae > Taxidea > Taxidea taxus. The sequence goes on from RCUC01164399.1 coordinate 32,272, forward strand.
CTGGTGGTGGGTATTATGGAGGGCATGTATTGCATGGAGCACTGGGTGTGGTGCATAAACAATGAATGCTGGTACACTGAAAAGAAATTTAAAAAAAATATTTTTTTAAAAAGGACATGTTATTCCCATCATACAGATGATTAGGTGGAGACTTATAAAGGGCCAATGCTCAAAACAAACAAATAAACAAACAAACCCAGTGCTCATTATTAAGTGCCCTCCTTAATACCCATCACTTACTTAACCCATCCCTCCACTTACCTGCCCTCTAATATGGTTAATGCAAAGTTTGATAAATGATTTAGAAGAAAGGATGTGGTTACACTATGCAATGTGATTTTTTTAAAGATTTTATTTATTTATTTGACAGAGAGAGATCACAAGTAGGCAGAGAGGCAGGCAGAGAGAGAGAGAGAGGAGGAGGAAGCAGGCTCTCTGCAGAGCAGAGGGCCCGATGTGGGACTGGATCCCAGAACCCTGGGATCATGACCTGAGCTGAAGGCAGAGGCTTAACCCACTGAGCCACCCAGGTGCCCTGCAATGTGATTTTTAAGAGCAATTTTCTCATTTTAGGAAATAAAGTAGTTTCTATGTACTTTGCTCTTTTAAATTTTTCAAGCTACTTATTCTATACTGTCCTACATAAATGTGATTAAAATTTTAATTAAGTTTTTTATTTTGAGATGATTGTAGGCTCACATGACGTTATGGAAATAATTTAGAGAAATCCCATGTATGCTTTACCAAGTTTCTCCCAACAATAACATCTTGCAAAGGTATTGTAGGAACAAACCAGTATATTTACATTTATACAGTTAACATACACAACATTTCCATCAGCACAGTGATCCCTCATCTGACCATTTTATTGAGTCACATCTACCTCCCTCTCTATACCTCACCCACATGCCAACCCCTAGGAACCCACAAATGGAGAACCATATGTTCTTCATCTAAAATTTTGTCATTTCAATAATGTTATATAAATGGGATCATATAGTATGCACCTTTTAGGATTGCTCACTTTAGGATTTTTCACTCAGCACAATTAACTTCCTGGAATTTTGCCCAAGTAGTTGCATATGTCAATAATTCATTCTTTTTTATGGCTAAGTATTATTCCATGATAATTATGTACCACAGTTTCTTTAACAGCTCACCTGTTAGAGGTCATCTGGGTTGTTTTCTGTTTTTTGGCTATTATGGATAAAGCTGCTATGAATATCCATGTATAGGTTTTTGTGTGAATATAATTTTTTATTTCTCTGGAATAAATGCCCGTAAGTGCTATCTGGGTCATTTGATAGTTACATGTTTTTAAAAACTGTCAAAACATTTCCCAGAGTGCTGTGCCATTTTAAATTACCACCAGCAATGTATGAGTGATCCAGTTTCTCCACATCTCTGCCAGCATTTGTATTTTACTTTAGCCATTCTAACAGGTGTGAAGTGACAACTCATTGCTGTCTTAACTTGCATTTACCTAATGGTTAATCATATGGAACATACTTTTAATGTAGATCATTTGCCATCAATTACATTTTGAAAAATTGAAAACAAGATTCTGATGGACCTTTCTGGTTGAGATTTAGAGAAGATAGTTATAAATAGCATTCCCAATGTCAGAAGAATAAAGTTGACTAAAGATCTAAGTTTGGATGCAGTGGACCAATAGGGAGTTAGTGATTGGATGAGACAAGGTAATTTAAAGAGAAAGTGAATGTAGTATAGAGCTAGGTGTAAGAGAGATTTTTGATAAAAACCAGCATTTAAGCCCATGGAGACTTGTAAAGCATCAAGAAATGTAGTAGAACTGGGGTGAGCTGTCATGGAAACACTAAAAAGGTAATGTTTTTTTAAAACATCAAAATCCTGAAACTTCAAAATCTATGGAAATCTGTTTGGGGGAATAGTAGAAAGCAGTGTGTGAGGAAAAGTGTCTGATACTGGGATCACAAAACAAATTCCTAGTGAGAAAAGCTTGAGAAACTCGGAAACAAGAATAGCCAGGCCCAAAGCCAATAGGAGGAATTGCCCAGATTAATAGATTTCTTTCTCAGTCAGTCTAGATACATTTGCTGAATAGTTGATGTTTTCTTTTTATTTTTGTTTTCATTTTGAAGATTCAGATTTCACAGTATAAAATAAGTGAAGCATCTTATAAAACTTAGGTTCCTAGGGCACCTGGGTGGCTCAATTGGTTAAGCGTCCGACTCTTGGTTTCAGCTCAGGTCATGATCTCAGGGTCATGGGATCGAGTCCCATGTCAGGCTCTGTGCTCAGTGTGGAGTCTGTTGGAGTTTATCTCTCTCTGCTCCTCCCCTGCTTTTGCTCTCTCTCTCTAAAATAAATAAAATCTTCAAAAAATTAATAACTTGGGTTCCTATGATGAAAGACCAAGGAAAGTCTAGGGGATGAATATGTGTTTGTGTACACAGGAACTCACTAGGCTAGAATAATAAAAGTGCCCCATTTACACTTTACCTAAGAGGACTCCATTAACCCATTCCTGACAATAAACACTAGCCACAGAGCCCCATCTCCCAGGAGAGGTCCATGTTCAGTCATTAAGCATGATTAGTCCCTTCCTCTTCTTTGTGTTCACTTTATTCTTCCTTCAGTCAGGCAGAAAAGTCTATTATTATTGGTTGGTTTCTTGCTGATAGAAGCAAGGAGAGATAGATAAATATAAGAATGTGGGAAATGATTAGGGCTAATTTATGAGCCTCAGGGATTGGTCTGTGACAAAAAAGGTGAAGTTAGAAAAATAAATGTGACAATGAAAAGTATCGATGTGTGGATTCGAGATGCTTAATGTCAGCAACTGTTTTGGATTCCTTGTTACATAAAAGAAACAATCCACTATTCGCTTAAAACACTATGAGTCTCCCCCTCTCTGCCTGCTTCTCTGCCTACTTATGTTCTCTGTCTGTCAAACAAAAACAAAATCACTATGAGTCTGGTATTCTGCTACTTCCAAGGGATCTTTGAAAGGATTCCCAATTTATTCAGACACTCTGGACTAATGACAGAGAAAACTACTAACTCGCTTTTTTCTCTTCATTACATGTGTGGCCTCCCAAATCTTGAATTATGCTTTAGAATAAAATACCATGGAAAGTCAATGAGGAGATCATAGCTGATCTCATATATGAGGGGGCTGGAGAAGTCCTTGGTATCCTGAGGTAGGAAGTTTAGGAAAGGTCCTTTGCCTTCAAAGTTCTCCCAAACCCAGGTGCCGTACATCATTTTTATTTATATTTTCTCTATTTGTTCCTTTTGAAAATTCCATTGACCCTAGAACAAAACCTATTAAACATATGCATGAAAATGTTAGTAGAGTTTATGATATTTCCTCTTAGAATGAGAGAACCTAGTACTTTAAAAGCTCTGGAAATTTGAAACTATGAGAAGACTGGGAAAAAAGAGAATAAAGTAATCAGCAAGGGTAAGTGAGGACCTATACATTAAATTCACTTTTTTGTGCCCTTTCTCATGAACAAATTTAGATTTTGTTGGTTCTGCTTACCAGTCCTGACAGTACTATAGTTCTGGAACCTCTAGAACCTGAAGATGTATGTCAGAGACAGAATGGCCACCTGGATAAACTCTGACCATAAGATAATAAATGTAAAATACATTTCAATAATCCTTTTCCTCTTCATACCTACTAACCAGTCTGTTTTTGCCCATCACACTGTCTGGACTTCTGTGCGGGGGCTGCTCTCCACCCTACTCTCCACACAGGCTCTAGCAAGAGCTGCAGCCTGTGTATTCCACTAGGGATGGGCCCCGGGGTTTAGAGAGGTACAAGTCACTCAATCAGTATGCTTACCTTATTGGTTACCAGTTAGGGGCATAACTGAAGATAATCTTTGCAGCTCTTATAATCTTCCTACCAATAGAATATTTTTTACCAAATTATGTAATATGTATAGTGAACTCTTTCCCTTTATTTTGAAAGGAATTATACATAGTTACGGAGAGTGGGGAAAGATGAAAGGTGAAGAGAATTTTGGATGTATTTTTTGGTCAGGGTTCAGCACCTCCCTCATGGAACTTCAGAGTTTGTGCCATCATGAGAATAATTAAGATTACTATCAATCTGCTACTTACCTGCCTCAACCTAAAATTTTTATTTTAACTAAAAATATAGCTGCTTCAACTCCTTATACTTCCAATTGTTGAGTAACGGATGTTCCTAAGCAAATAACAAGCTTCTAAGAAATTACCCTAATCGACAAATACCTTTACTCCAAACTGCTCGCAGTGAGGGGTAGAGTGATTCAGAATCAATTTCTCTGTCCTCAAGCCATAATAGAAGCAGATAACAAACATGAAGCACTGAGCTTGTCTGCAGTTAATTTGGAGGAAACTGTTATACATGGAGAAAGTCTGATGGTGCTTAGTTGGTAGAAACAAACACATATACTGTAAGTGTGGGGTATTTCAGGGAAGACTATTTTGATAAACATCCTTTAATCAGATCAAAGAGAGGTTAAACCCTTGCTCTGGATTTGGACACAGCAAGGTTTCTTAGCACCTTCTATTTCATATTTTACAGGAATGCTCCCCACACTGTTAAAAAAGAAAATGAAATTAGCTCACCAAGGGCTTAATTATATCCTCTTCAGTGGGCATCAATACTATTGGCAGCCCTCACAGGGATAGTCTCTTGACAAATCAAGTTATTGTCTGAGGCATGAAGTGTTAGATTATGATCAAGCCAGCGTGACGCTGTGATTCATGGCTACTCTATTACTGAGGGGAAGCAGGATTTCTGTTTCATAACGACTTTGAATTTCTGGTGAGACAAGTGAATCCTTTTGTTCAACCTCAGGAGTTCATCTTCAGTATCTTAGAATGGAATTGTTTTACAGATGGAAACGTGAAGACACAGAGGGATATTAAATAATGATGCGGGAGAGCTTCTCCTCCTGCAACAATCCCTTTGGAATTCTAACAAGAGCCTTAAGTGAGCTGAGCAATCCAAATAATAAGTGATAAATGTAGAATATTTCCATGGTAGAATTTAACATTTTAATGGATGTGTTTGTGGCATTCTGTTTTTCGTATCTTGCCCACATTCTGACATTCTCTCTACTTTGCTAATATATATACCACAGTATACATTTTGTTATTAAAGCAAATTCTCTGTTTAGCAGGTTTTCACAAACCCCTGGTTATATAATTGCCGTTGTTGTTCCTGTATGATTTTTAAGGCTGTTTAGCTGCTTCATTTAAAATAATTTTATAAATGAAAATACTTGCTAGAAAACATTTTTTTAAATAATAGGAAAACACAGAGAATTAAATTAAAAATTACTTTCTTACCACTGGAAGATATATTTTTTATCATTTTTGTGTATAAATTTATAGTCTTTTAATATGCATAGAAAAATGTTTTTTAACAAATCATAACTCTGCATATTGTTTTATACTGGAATTTTTCATTTAACGATGTGGTATGGACATTTTCTCATTAGCAGTCAATCTTGTTAATGAAAATGCTATTTTGGCTGAATGTTTATGTATAGAAATTACAGCTGAGTACCTGTATAAAGTTAAATATTTTAAAATAAATAAAGAAAATAAATTATAGGTTGCTAGGTAATGTTTTCATAATTGTGCTAGGTGGTATTTCACACCTTCCCTTTGTTTCACATCTAGTGGGCATTAATGCCCTTGGCTCTGAACACCCCTTTGTTCCCCATGGTTTCTCAGTGTGTAGATTAGCAGCCTGAGGAGATAAAAGGCAAGAGGTAAGAATAGGGAGCTCCTTTTGTTTCAAAAGTATAGAAGATAGAGAATGTATATCAGGTTCCCATTAGGGAACCACTGTGTGCCATTTCTTCCAACCTTGGTTTTTTGCCTTCTCCAAATACCTCCATCAGGATCCAGGCTAAAGAAATATAAAAATATATATATATATTTTTCAATAGGAATGTTGAAAGTTGAAGAAACTGTAAATTGAAAGGACTTGTATGGTTATTACCCTGTGTTCCTACCTTCATAAACTCCATGGTTGTGGTTTGGATTCAGCCTCTGTCACTACATACAGATTTTAAATTTTTGTTAGTATCCTTGTTGCCTAACAATACCTTGAATTCTGCCTCGAAGATGTGGACATTGAGATCGAACTTTGAATAAGTCATTTGTCCATTGATCCATACCTCATAGAATATTCCAAAGAAATAGCACCAAAAAAAATCCCTCAAAAGGATCATAGACATAAATATAAAACCTAAAAATATAAAACTTCTTGAGGAAAACAGAGGATAAAATCTTTGTGACCTTTGGTTAAACTGTGATTTCTTAGATATGATATCAGAAGTATCACCCCAAAAAGAAAATATTGATAAATGAGACAGCAAACTAAAATTTTTGCTCTTATAAAAATACTTGTAGGACAATGAAGAGAGAGTTTCAGTGTAGGAGAAAATATTTGCAAAGCACACATCTGGTAAAGGATTTTATCCAGAATGCTTAACAAGCTCTCAGATCTTAATAGGGAAATAAGACATTCAGTAAATAAATGGACAAAAGATTTGAACAGACACTTTACCAAAGAAACTACATAGATAGGAAATAAGCAAACGAAAAGATGCTCGATATCATTAATAATCAAGGAAATGCAATTGAAAACCATGATGTACGACTATACAAATATTAAATAGCTAAAATTAAAAGACCATTTCAAATGTTGGGAAGGATGTGGAAAAACTAAAACTCTCATACACTGCTGATTGGAATGTAAATGATACAAGTCACTTTGGGAAAATAATTGGGCAACTTCTTATAATATTATATACACATCTGCCACTTGATCCAAGATAGGAATTTACTCAAGAGAAGAGAAATAATATACTCACTTAAGGACTTACACACAAATGTCCGTAGCAGCTTTATTTGCAATCGCCAAAAACTGAAAACAACCCAAAGGTATCAAGAAATGAATGCTTGGGATGCCTGGGTGGCTCAGTTGGTTAAGCAGTTGCCTTCGGCTCAGGTCATGATCCCAGCGTCCTGGGATCGAGTCTCGCATCAGGCTCCTTGCTCGGCAGGGAGCCTGCTTCTCCCTCTGCCTGCCACTCTGTCTGCCTGTGCTCGCTCTCTCTCTCTCTAACAAATAAATTTTAAAAATCTTAAAAAAAAAAAAAGAAATGAATGCTTAAGGCAACTACAGTATGTCCATACCCTGGGATACTATTTAGTCATAAAAAGTAATGAACCATTGATATATAGTGGGTGGGTGTCAAAATAATTATGTTGAGTGAAAGAAGCCATAAAAGGTAAATTTTATAGGATTTCATTTATGCAAAATTTAGGTGAAGATCTATAGTGACAGAAAGCTTATGAGTGAGTAAATGTATGTGAGTAGAGGTTGGCTGAAATGAGTGAAGAGAAGAATTGCAAAAATCATGACACAAGAACATCTTGCAAGTTGATGGATATGTTCAGTATCTTGATTTTAGTGATGGTTTAATGGACGTATACTGACATCAAAACTTACCAAATGATACACTTACATATGTGTAGTTTGTTATATGTTTGTTCCTCAGTGAAACCTATAAATATGTTAGAAAGATACATGTAACTAAGTATATAAAATTTTTTGAGGGACGCCTGGGTGGCTCAGTTGGTTAAGCAGCTGCCTTCGGCTCAGGTCATGATCCCAGCATCCTGGGATCGAGTCCCGCATCAGGCTCCTTGCTCGGCAGGGAGCCTGCTTCTCCCTCTGCCTCTGCCTACCACTCTGTCTGCCTGAGCTTGTGCTCTCTCTCTCTCTAATAAATAAATAAATAAATAAATAAAATCTTAAAAAAAAATTTTTTTTGAAAGATTTTATTTATTTATTTGACACACAGAGAGAAAGAGAGCACAAGCAGGTAGAACACTAGGTGGAGGCTGAGCAGGGAGCCCAATGTGGGACTCAATCCTAGCACCCTGTAATCATGACCTGAGCCAAAGGCAGATGAGCCATCCAGGTGTCCCCTAAAAATTTAAAATAGTGAAATATTTCCACACTTTTTATAGGGTTACCTTTAGAGTGACTCATGTTTAACTCAAAATTATTTCTTTAACATAGTTAAGAATTATGGGATAATTTGAAATTTGCAATGCAAAGTCCATCCAACAGTAAGAAATGAGTTAGTTGTTAGTGACTGAAAAAAGGGAAAAATGGCTCCCTCAGTGTGGCGGTTGTCTTAATCCATAACATTAGGGAAACCTCTTTGTGTAAAATATCAGGGTTGCTGGGTATGCCCAACACTCTGTGACTCATTGGAATATCAGGCCCTGGCAAGGAGACAACCCTGGAGCCAGAAATCGAGGTTGCTGTTTTTGGGTCCCCTCCTCTCCTCCACGGGAATCCTTGACTCTGGCTAATTGAAATGCCCTCATCTACACATGCACTCACGATTACCTGTCCCTGCCCACACATCTAGTTATTTAGTAAGACAAAAGAAACTTCTTGATGGAAATTATGTGAGGCTCCTTGCTAGAGCCTCCATAGCTGAATAAACTGTTTTTTAAGCTTGAATGTGAATATGAATCAATATGAATAAACTATGAAAACATATTAAACATGTACATTCCTAAGCCCTAATCCTAAGTGTTCTGCTTTAATAAGCCTAGAATGGGGGCACTGAGGGTAGTCTAAGACAAGTAACTCCCAAATTATACTTCGAGATCTATGAATTGACTTGGTATTTTTCTATGCATTTTCTGTTCTAATAGGAATTTAGTGTCTCATGTCAAATCTAGGTTAAATCAATAATTCACTTTCATAATTGTAACCTCAACACCCTTGATAACAGTTAGGAGCTTTTTCTCTTTGGCTCCTCCTTTCATGTCTTTTTCAAAAAAGGGTAGTCTGGACCAGACACTAGGCATGCTCTTGCGAGGACAAAGATCCTTGGCATTCAGGACAGTGGAGTTCAGGAGAATATGGTACAGTTACATGACCAAGGAGGAGATTCTGGGGCGAGGTCACTTGATCCTTCCCTGAATTACAGCATCTGATTCTTCCATGAATATGTTGTGTAATCTATGAACTGATCAGTTAATTAGATGCTCTCTAACTTTCCTTCCCAAACTTAGATTATATCATTCTGGTTTGAATCTAAAATAGATGAGTTTCAGACCCGTTGCCTAAAAGAAATACCTGGCAGGATCTGAGTGTATAAATAAATAAAAGTAACATATAGCTATATTATTTATCTTCTTGAGTTTCCTGTCAGTTAAGTATGTGTTTTTGTTCTGGCCTCTTCATAAGTGGGAGGAACACCAAAGTCCTCTGGTTCACTTCTCATTCACTAAAATTTAATTTGAAGAATAAATGCTTCCATCTGGCTCTAAGTTATCTGAAACATATGAATACTTTATATTCCAGAAAATAAATGAGGAATATGGTCAATAGAGTAAGCTCTAATATATTGGGAAGATTGAGGTGACTTCATATAGTGGGTATCAGTGCCAGCACTGTGAAGAGAGCCACAGTTTGAAGACAGGGAGGTAACCTCAGATGACAGGTCAGTTTCAGGGGTCATCATGAAGCAGCAGTGCTTCCTACTTCTTTGTACATTATTCAGGAGACATCATGCAGCCTTCTGAAAGCAGACATATTAGAGAATGCATGCATCTCTAATAGACTTTCCTTGGCTTAGAATGACAGCTACCAACCCTTTTAACCACCTTTCCACTGCCCCCTACACTCTAAAGCTGGCATATCAAGAGGTCCATGTTACATGATTAGATTTCAGAGATAGAGGTAGGTTTTCTGTTGGAGATGGATAGTGATGAATCAGTTACATGGTCATCATTGCTTCTGCTGAAGGTGTGCATATTTTTTTCTCCACATTTCAAGGAGGCCACTAGCAAATGTTAAGGCAATGATATCCAAAAGATGTAGATCGCTCAGTTGGCAGGTGGACTTATAGCATTTTTTTTTCCAACTGTCCTGAAATGGGTTATCTTAAATGGAATATTTAATGCTTTAAACCATATAGGGCCCACTGATTGAGGCTCTTAACAGAACTATGGCCTGTATGATTTTCTAGAATATTCCATAATATAAACAAAGAGAGTGACCAGAGAGAAGGGGCATTCACATGACTAATAAATTACCTCTACTCACAGTCCCAGTTCAATTGGGTTTACTAAATTTTTATGTCATACTTTAGTTGTTTGGGTTTTTGACTGGAAGCCAGCCTTTGAAGGTTCTGAGAGATTTTCTTGATGATGGCAATGAGATTGATCTCAAAGCATATCATTACAGCCTTTCCTGCTGCAAAATATAGTCAACATGTCATATATAATTTCTGAAGCTGTATACACCAAAAGGGCCAAATCTGAAAACTCACTGACACCAAGAACCAAAACCAAATGATCATTTAAGTGCTTACACCAGAAATCATGCTAGAGAGTAATAGCTGACTTCATTGTTCTATTGACAGGGCTTGCCAACATTGTTTTCCCCAATTGCTTCTTTCAAATCTACAGTGAAGACTGATGATTTTGTGAAAAGGCACAGACTTTCAAATGCCTTTAAATACTTATCAAGTACTATAGAAAAACAAACAAAAATATGTGAAAATAGGATCATCTGGGTGACTCAGTCCATTGACCGTCTGACTCTTGATTTTAGCTTGAATCATCCTCAGGGTTGTGGAGCCAAGCCCCATGTCTGGCTTGGTGCTGAGCATGGAGCCTGCTTGGAATTCTCTCTTTTTCCTCTTCCTCTGCCCTTCTTTTGTCCCTCTACTTTCCCTCCCCCCCCCCCCAAAAAAAATGTGAAAATAAAAGCACTTGTGAAATTTTATTTGCTTTGCTAAAGAACTGTGATTTTCTCCAAATGTTATTATAGCTCTTTATGCTCTCACTTTGTTCTGAGCTGCAGTGATTGACACAATGATTATCCATGTCACTAGAGAGTTTTGTTATAGTTAACCCTATTATTAATTGTGGATAATTAGTCGCAGGGCTCTGTCTACACTTTGCGCTACACGTATCTAGTGCTAAATGGCTGGATGGACATTGGGAAACTTACAAGCATTTTCCTGACTTTATAATCAGCATCAAACATCTCTAAGATTTTCATAATCCTTCCAACTGAAACAAAAACAAAGTTGCAAAATGGTGACCTTCAAGAAGAAGTTAGCCTGAAGATAGGCTGTGTTTGACCAGGACATGCTTTAAAATGTTTTAATTTGGGGGTGCCTGGGTGGCTCAGTGGGTTAAGCCTCTGCTTTCCGCTCAGGTCATGATCTCAGGGTCTGGGATCAAGTCCCGCATCAGGCTCTCTGCTTAGCAGGGAGCCTGCTTCCCCACCCTCTCTCTGCCTGCCTCTCTGCCTACTTGTTATCTCTGTCTGTCAAATAAATAAATAAATAAAAGTCTTTTTAAAAAATTAAAAAAATAAAATGTTTTAATTTGGATGTGAATACTTTTAAATGGGTAATATTCCTTAGCTCCTTCATTCCTCACAGCCCTCACCAACTTCTATTTGGAATTCACATCTTGATATATTAATATTTTGATCCTGACCCATGTAGGTATTTGAGTTTATGTGTTTTGATTTAGGTGTGTGATTCTCCGTTAAGTGAAACTGCTGAAAACACAAGTTTCTTGAGGTTAGCAGAAAAACAGAAGCACCAATTTCCAGGAGGTGAAAGATTTTAGGCCTATTTTTCTCATAAAATTGTATTTTTGTAGTTGCAATATGTATCTTAAAACCTTATGTAAATGTTTTAAAATCTTCTTTATGAAGAGATTGAGACTCTATGAAAAAAGGTCAGCATAACTTTAGTATCTCAGGAAACTCTTGTCTGGGCAGATAAAAGCTACAATTGACTTTTTGTTCCCCCAAGACTTCTTGAAAAACCCATAAATTATTTAAGATCCAGGGACAATTTATACTCCTAGAACTTCTTGACTCAAAATGGTTGACTTGCTATATCTACAAACCCTACATTATTATTTTATGATTGTTACTCAATCTAAAACAAGTCCCTGGATTGAAATCCACCTTAAGCTAGACTTCAGAATTTTATTTAATATCCCCAATTTTGTCTTTCCCTCTAAGTTACTACTAAGACTGTCAAGGCACTGCTCTCCCTGCCTACTAAGTAATAAACCCAGCTTTGTCTTACCATCAGCTTTTTGTTTGTTTGTTTGCGGATTTTTTTTGTTGTTGTTGTTGTTATATTTTGTTTTGTTTTTTGGCGATATTTGGCACTATCTTACAATCCCATGGTCTTTCTCCCTTGTTTCCTGGCCGGTTTAGAAAACTAACAAAGAGTAAAAAAAAATATATAAATAGAGCAAAAGTATGAACCTAAGGGGAAAAGGTAGATACCATGGAATGCTAGTTTTGGAAGAGAGAGGAGCAATAATCTTTTCCCTTAATTTCCTCTTCTTTGAATAATGTCCTTTGCTCTCATGTGTTCTCATAAAAGTTGGTTTATGGACTTTTCACTCTTATAGGCAAGGAAATTGGGGAAAATGCCATATAATGATCAGACATGAGTTAGTAAGAGTTAAAGATTTAGTCATAAATACAAAAGAAGAAAAGTAAGGGAGATGTAAATGATGCTCAAAAAAAAAAAAAAAGAATAAATCTACTTGCTAATAAGTAGGCCATGGTAAAAAGAGAACAAATTAAAAGATGACTGAAACTTTAGGTATTAAAAATCAGGGGAATGGTGATGCCAGCATCAGGTTGGGGAATAAAGTTGGTGTGTTATTTTATGGGCAGATTATAAAGTTCTGTTTGACTCATTTTAGATTTCAGTCAGATAGGAAAATGGAGATACTTTTCAAAAAATAAACTGAGGATGATAGGCCTAGAGAGTATGTGAAGTACCAAGGTAGAAAATGAGCATTTTGGGGGACCTATGAACGAACTAAACTCTTCATGGGTACAGAAAGGAATGAATAGAAATCTCATTATGAGTCTCAAAGAAAAAGGAAAAAAAAGAGAAGGAGAAAAGAAAGACAAAGAAGAAAAATAAGGAAGAGAGGGAAAGAGAGAAAAGAAAACCAAAGAAAGAATGAGAAGAGATTATTAGAGGGGAAGGAAAGCAAAGGAGGAAAAAAAGGAAAACATTCTAATAAAACTATAAGTGAGTTCAAGAGGGTAAGTGTCAAATCAATATTAAAAATAATTTTTTAGAGGGAAGGATCTGGCTAGCTTTCTGAAGTAAAGGTTAAAAATACAGGAGGCAAGGGTAGAATTTCGCAAAAATAATTTTAAAAACTAACCAAAATACTAATATCATCAGAAAAAGAGTACTAGCTGGCTCTGGGGAGATTTTCGAGGCAGTTGAAAATAAAAGCCAGGTTGGAAAAGATTAAGGTTTTATATGTAGATGGAAAATGAAAGGTGTTTGAATACTTTCAAGTTTCAATATTCTCTGTTGCATTTTAAAGCAAGGGCAAAAGAAATAAACTTTTATAAATGGTAAAACAATTAGTGAAGCATGAAAGTAAAAAAAAAAAAAAACTATAAAATGAAATTGTGCATCTAAACAAATGACTAATTCCTTAAATGAAAAGGTGGTTTATTCTGAGGGTGTGTGTGGCAGGGGGAGGGTGTAAGAAAGAGAGCACAGAGTTGAATAAAGCCAACATTTATTTATTTATTCTCTTTCTCATTTCTCTCAATTTCAGGAGACATTACTGATTGCTAAGGTTATCATCACAGTTTTGCTTTTATTCCCTCTCTTTCTCTGCCATCACCTATGCTTCAGCTCCTGCTTCTAATCCTCCCATGGGTCACGCACCCCCATCTCATTACAGACAGAATCCTTTTTAAATGAACTTCCATAATATCAGAATCATTTTGTCACCTACCAGTTTCTTCCTTGAAGCACCCACATGAAACACTATAATGAGGTTCTTCCTAAGGAAAACTTTTCCCATTTAGTGGACTTTGCCTATTGCCTGAAGTTTCTGAGTGGTTAATGATATTTTCTTCTGATGTCTTGAGAATTGATCTCTCAGAGTCTTCTCTGAAAATCTTGGCAAAAGCAAACCATTTCCTAAGGATAATAAGAGCAAAGCCACCATTGGATTGTAAATCATAAAAAAAAAAAAAAAAGGTGTGCAATCCTCAGGTTTTTATATCATTTCTCACAGGGAATTGACTTCTACTTGCAGCACTTTCATTCTGGGCACTGCAAGAATGCATTCCTTGAGTTAAGCAAGGGAGTGCTTTATTTTACTTTGCCTAAATGAAAATTAACTGCTCATGATACAGAGTGAAATTGTTTAAGGTACAAGCAGAAGTTCTTTTGTTGTTATAAATATGTAAATTGGTTGTATACTACGTTCTTTTTTCACACAGAAGTGCATCTTTGGATGTAAACTCTGACTCTCCATTTTGTAGGCAGCATTTCTCGAAGTAGTTACATGAACCACCCACATTAAATTCACTTGAGATTATTTTCAGACCAAATGAATTAAGAATCTACATCTTTAATAAGGCGATGATTAAGCATTGAAGTCTGAGAAATTCCCTAGGAAAGCAGTAGTACAGAAATAGTAACAGTATTTATGTTTGACACAGAATCCATTTTTGAACTAATTGTAAGATGCTCATTTGTAGTTTACAGATCTCTTTGATCTATTACCAGAATTTGAGAAAAAGACAGTTTCTGAGGAGTAATGGTGTGGCATGGATGATTGTGAGAGCAGACAGTCACTGACGTCAGGGCAGAAGGAATAGGTCTTTACAGTTCTTTTTTTTTTTTTTTAATTTAAACATATAATGTAACCCCACCAACCTCTCCCAACCCCCATCCCCCCTTACCCCCCTCACTTTGTTTTATGACATTAAGAGTCTCTTTTGGTTTGTCTCCCTCCTGATCCCATCTTGTTTCATTGTTTCATTTCCTACCACCTTAACCCCCACCCCCACTGCATCTCCACTTCCTCATATCAGGGAGATCATGTGATAGTTGTCTTTCTCTGATTGGCTTATTTCGCTAAGCATAATATGCTCTAGTTCCATCCATGTCGTCGCAAATGGTATGATTTCATTTCTTTTGATGGCTGCATAGTATTCCATTGTATATATATACCACCTCTTCTTTATCCATTCATCTTTTGATGGACATCTAGGTTCTTTCCATAACTTGGCTATTATGGACATTGCTGCTATAAACATTCGGGTACACGTGCCCCTTCGGATCACTACGTTTATATCTTTAGGGTAAATACCCAGTAGTGCAATTTCTGGGTCATAAGGTAGCTCTATTTTCAATTTTTTGAGGAAGCTCCATGCTGTTTTTCAGAGTGATTGCACCAGCTTGCATTCCCACCAACAGTGTAGGAGGGTTCCCCTTTCTCCACATCCTTGCCAGCATCTGTCATTTCCTGACTTGTTCATTTTAGCCATTCTGACTGGTGTGAGTGGTATCTCATTGTGGTTTTGATTTGTATTTCCCTGATGCCCAGTGATGTGGAGCACTTTTTCATGTGTCTGTTGGCCATCTGGATGTTTTATTTGCAGAAATGTCTATTCATGTCCACTGCCCATTTCTTGATTGGATTATTTATTCTTTGGATGTTGAGTTTGCTAAGCCCTTTATAGATTTTGGATACTAGCCCTTTATCTGATATGTCGTTTGCAAATATCTTCTCCCATTCTGTCAGTTGTCTTTTGGTTTTGTTAACTGTTTCCTTTGCTGTGCAAAAGTTTTTGATCTTGATGAATTCCCAATAGTTCATTTTTGCCCTTGTTTCCCTTGGCTTTGGCGATGTTTCTAGGAAAACGTTGCTGTGGCTGAGGTTGAAGAGGTTGCTGCCTGTGTTCTTCTCAAGGATTTTGATGGATTCCTTTCTCACGTTGAGGTCCTTCGTCCATTTTGAGTCTATTTTCATGTGTGGTGTAAGGAAATGGTCCAATTTCATTTTTCTGCATG
>RCUC01164400.1:0-61668 GCA_003697995.1 Taxidea taxus jeffersonii
GATCCCAGGACCCTGAGATCTCGACCTGACCTGAAGACAGAGGCTTTAACCCATTGAGCCACTCAGGTGCCCCAGGAAAATGGCAATGGGTAAGTGGATGATCAAGATGGGGACTAGGAGGATTCTGAACTCCTCTCCTCCCACAGACATGCCAAAGGCTGCAATTACATACACAGCAACCCTCTCTGAGAATAACCTGAAGGCTAGCAGAACATTCTTCTACAGCTAAAGATGTAAACAAAAAGCTACACTGAGAATAGTTGGAGGGGCAGAGATGTGATCTTACTGGGATGCCCACTCCCAAATGTGGGACCCATAAGTAGGAGGATCGTCACAGGTGTGGAGATCCATCTTGAGGAGTGAGGGGTTCAAGATCCACATCAGACATCCCTTGCCCTGGAGCACTGCAATGGGAAGATGAGCCCCATGATGTCTGGCTTTGAGAATCAGCATGGCTTAACCCCAGGAGCTTTGAAAATGAGTGAGGCTTACTTCCACGAGAGTCAGAGGTATGGGAAACCAAGACTCTTCTCTTAAAGGGCCTATGCACAAGCTGACTTGCTTGGGGACTGGGTACAGAGGCAGAAGAAAGAAAAGTACCTGGTCATATGTGAAGGAACTTCACTGATGAGTTTTAGGACATGTGAAAGAGACAAGACTCTGTAGGCATTTTCTCCAGGAACAGAAGCACTGGCGGGCACCATCTTTCTTGTCCTCCTTCTACCTACCTGGCCCACTGCTGGCCAGGGCTAGTTCTGACACTCTCTCTACCTACCTTGCTAGCACTGTTCACCTTGCCCATGTGTTCCCCCGTGGACCTGCCACACCCAACCTGCCAGCCTCAGCAGGTATGCCTCCATAATGCTCCTACTTTGCCACACCCAGTGGGCAGACTCTGCCAAAACCAGAAAATCCCCAAAGCGGCTCCTACTCCACCACAGCTGGCAAGTGGCTCAGCCAAGACTGGTCCTCCCTCCAAAACTGCTCCCACCCAGCCACACCCACAGGCAGCTTCATCCAGGAACAGTGCCCCCACAAAGTAGTTCTCTCCCCACCACACCTGGCAAGTGGCCTCAGCTAGGACCAGGGCCCCTCTAAAGTGGCTCTTGAGCTGGGAGCAGCTCTGACCCCCAGCATTCCCACAACAGTTGGGTCTTGCAGCCAGCCATAACTAGGACTAGACTTTGCCATGCCTGCATGCTTGCAGTAGCCTCAGCTGGACATCTCAATTGTGCTGGGGGCCAGCTCCACCCATCAGCGAGTCCAAAGTAGTCACATCCCAGCTAAATCAGACAGGCACAAACAGCCCACACAGGGGATGCCCCTGGAGGTCCTGGTTCTGGTGACCAAGGGAGGACTGTGCTTCTGGGTCCTACAGGATGCTTTCTACATTAGAACACCCCTTTAAGACCAGGAGATGATCTCCTTAATGCTCAGAAACGAGATGATCTCATTAATGCTCAGAAACAAACACAGAGCCAGGTAAAATGAAGAGACAAGAAAATATGTTCCAAATGAAAAAAAACAAACAAACACAAGATAAAACCTCAGAAAAAGAACTGAACAAAATGAAGACAAGTAATCTAAGTAATGGTCTTAAAGATGCTCACCAAACTTGGGAGAAGAACTGATGACTACAGTAAAAACTACAACAAAGAGAAAGAAAATATAAAAATGAACCAATCAGAGCTGAAGAATATAATAATTGAAATGAAAAATACATGAGAGAGAACCAACAACAGATTGGAGAAGGCAATAGAACAAATCAGCGATCTGGAGACAGGATAGGAGAAATCACCCATGCTGAACAGTAAACAGGAAAAAAAGGATTTAAAAAAAATGAGAACTGGTAAAGGGACTTACAGGACAACACCAAGTGGACTAACAGCTGCAATATAGGGGTCCCAGAAGGACAGAAAGAAAGGGTCAGAAATCTTATTTAAAGAAATAATAGCTGAAAACTTCCCTCACTTGGGGAAGAAAGAGATATACAGGTCTAGGAGGCACAGAGAAGGCCAAACAAGATGACCCCAAAAAGGTCCTCATAATTAAAAGATACATAATAATTAAAATGTAAGAAATTAAAAATAAGGAGAGACTCTTACAAGCAACAAGAGAAAAGCAACTAATTATGTACAAGGGAGCCCCCAAAAACTATCATCTGACTTTTCCACAGAAACTTTGCAGGTCATAAGAGAAGAGCAGGATACTTTGGAAGTGCTAAAAGAAAATACCCTATAATCTGAAACATTCTACCTGGCAAGGTTTTCATTCACAATTGAAGGAGATAAAGGAGTTTACCAGACAAACAATAAGTTAAAGGAGTTCGGGACCACTAAGTTAGCCTTACAAGAAATTTTACAGGGAATTCTTTAAATCAAAAAGAAAAGGAAGTAAAAAAACTACGAAAGCAAAATATCTGGTAAAAGCAAACATACAGTAAAGGTGGTGGATCAACCTCTTATAAAAAGCTGGCATGAAGGGGAAAAGATTAAAAGTAGTAAAATCAACTTTATCTACAATAATTACTTAAGGGATACACAAAACAAAAAGATGTAAAATACAAAGACAAATGCACAAGCCATGGCAGAGAGAGAGTAGTGTTTTCAGCATGTGTTTGAATTAAGTGACCATCAACTAAAAATAGACTGCTAATACATACATTGTTATATATGAACCTCATAATAGCCACAAATCAAAAACCTATTATAGATACAAAAAAAAAGTGTAGTGTTTTCAGCATGTGTTTGAATTAAGTGACTATCAACTAAAAACAGACTGTTAATGCATAGATTGTTATATATTAACCTCATAATAGCCACAAATCAAAAACCTATAATAGATACACAAAAAATAAAGAGGAAGAAACCCGAACATAACACTAAAGTCATTACAAAGGAAGAGAGCACGAGAAGAAGAAAGCAACAGAGAGAACCACAAAAACAAAGAGAAAACAATTAACATAATGGCAATAAGTACATACCTACCCATAATCACTTTAAATGTAAATGGACAAATGCTCCAACCAAAAGACAAAGTATAACTGAATGAATTAAAAAAAAAAAGACTCGGGATGCCTGGGTGGTTCAGTTGGTTGGGCGCCTGCCTTCGGCTCAGGTCATGATCCCAGGGTCCTGGGATCGAGTCCCACATCGGGCTCCTTGCTCGCCAGGGAGCCTGCTTCTACCTCTGCCTCTGCCTGCCACTCCGTCTACCTGTGCTTGCCCTTTCTCTCTCTCCGACAAATAAATAAATAAAATCTTAAAAAAAAAAAGACTCATTTATATGTTGCCTACAAGAGACTCACTTCAGACTGAAGAAACATACAGACTGAAAATGAAGGGATAGAAAAAGATAGTCCATACAAATGAAAACAAAAAGAAAGTCGGGATGGTAATACTTATACCAGACAAAACAGACTTGAAAACAAAAGACTGTAAGACAAAGAAGAGCATTACATAAGTGGATCAATCCAACAAGAGAATATAACAATTGTAAATATATATGCACCCAGTGTAGAAGTGCCATATAAAGGGAACAATGGACAGTAATACAGTAATAGTAGGGAACTTTAACAACCCACTTATGTCAATGGATGGATCATCCAGGCAGAAAATCCATGAGGAAACAGTGGCCTTAAACAATACAATAGATCAGATGGACTTACCTGATATACATGGGAAATTCCATCTACAAATAGAATATACATTCTTTTCAGGGCATGTGGAACATTCTCCAGAATAGATCACATTAAGCCACAATAAATTTAAGAAGATTGAAATTATATCAACCATCTTTTCCAAGTCATAACAGTATGAAACTAGAAATCAATTTCAAGAAAAAAAACGCAAACATGTGAAGGCTAAACAACATGCTATTAAAGAACCAATGGGTCAATGAAGACATTAAAGAGGAAAACAAACGAACAAAAATCCTCAGACCAAAAAAAAAAAGAAAAAATCTTCAGAGAAAATGAGAATACAACATTCCAAAATTTATGAAATGCAGTTCTATAAGGGATGCAATAAAGGCCCACTTCAAGAAAAGAGGTAAATCTAAAATAATCTAACTGTATACCTCATGGAACTAGAAAAGAACAAAGCCCAAAGTTAGTAGAAGGAAGGAAATAATAAAGATCAGAATGGAAACAGAAGAAATAGAGACTAAAATAACAAAAAACTTCAATAAAACTAAAAGCTGGTTCTTTGAAAAGATTAAAAAAAAGTTAATAAACCTTTAGTGAAACTTATGCAGAAAAGAAAAAAAAGTACTCAAAATCAGAAATGAAAGGTTACAAATTATATCACAGAAATACAAAGGATTATAACAGACTACTACAAACATTATATACAAACTGAACAACTTACAGGAAATGGATAAATTCCTAGAAACATACAACGTTCCAAGACTGAATCAGGAAGAAACAGAACATCTGAACAGCCCAATTATAAATAATGATATTGAATCTGTAATCAAAAAACTCCCAAAAAACAAAATCTAGGACCAAACGGCTTCATGAGTGAACTCTACCAAATATTTAAAGAAGAGTTAACACCTATCCTTTTCAAACTGTTCCAAAAAGTTGAAGAGGAAGGAATGCTTCCAAATTCATTCAAAGAGTCCAGCAAATCTCAGCACCAAACTAGACAAGGACACTACAAAAAAAAAAAAAAGAAGAAGAAAGAAAGAAAAAAGAACAAAAGAAAATTAAGACAATTATCCTTCATGAACACAGATTCAAAAATTCTCAAAATATCTTAGAAAACCTAAGTCAATGATACGTAAATGGGACTTATTCCAAGGATATGAAGATGGTTTAATATCTACAAAAACAATTAATGCGACATACCACATTAACAAAATGAAGGACAAAAATCATATGATCATTTCAACAAAAACAGAGAAAGTGTTTGACAAAATTCAACATCCATTTACAATAAAAACTCACAACAAAATGGGTACAGAGGGAACGTACTTCAACATAATAAAGGCTATATAGGACAAACCCACAGCTAACATCAAAAGCTAAAAGCTTTCCCCCTAAGATCAGGAACAAAACAAGAATGCCCACTCTTGCCCCCTTTTATTCAACACAGTACTGGAAGTCCTTTTCATAGCAATTGGACAAGAAAAGAAATAAAAGGCATCCAAATTGGTAAGGAAGAAGTAAAACTGTCACTATTTGTAGATCACAGGATACTATATAGAAAAGACCCTAACTACTGCACCAAAATACTATTAGAAAACAAATTCAGCTACAGGATATAAACTTAATATAGAGAAATTTGTTGTGTTTTTATAAGACTGAAATACCAGAAAAAGAATATAAGAAAACTAACCCAAAAATTCATACAACTCAAAAAACAAAAACAAAAACAAAAAACCCTAGGAATAAATGTAACCAAGGAGGTGAAAGAGCTGTACTCCAAAAACTATAAGACACTGATGAAAGATGCTGAATATGACACAAATAAATGGAAAGATACACCATGCTCATGGACTAAAAAATAATATTGTTAAAATGTCCATACTACCCAGGTAAAGCAATCTACAGATTCAATGTAATCCCTATCAAAGTATCAACAGCATTTTTCAAACAACTAGAACAAATAATCCTAATATTTGTATGGAACCACAAAGGACTCCAAATAGCCAAAGCAATCTTGAGAAGAATAACAAAGCTGGAGGTACCATGCTCCCAGATTTCAAACTAAATTTCAAAACTGCAGTAATCTAAACAATATAGTACTGGCATAAAAACATTACTGGAACAGAATAGAGAGTCCAAAAATAAACCCATGCTTATATGGTCAATTAATCCATAACAAAGGAGACAATTATATACAATAGGGGAAAAGACAGTCTCTACAATAAATGGTGATGGGAAAATAGGACAACCTCATGTACCACTTGCACACTATATACAAAAAGAAACTCAAGTGGATTTAAAGACCTAAATTTAAGACCTGAAACCATAAAATTCTTTTTTTAAAAGATTTTATTTATTATTTATTTGACAGAGAGATTTGACAGAGAGACAGCATAAGGAGGGGAGCAGCAGCCAGAGGGAGAGGGAGAAGTAGGCTCTCTGTTGAGCACGGGGCCAGATGGGGGGCTCGATCCCAGGACCCTGGGATCATGACCTGAGCTGAAGGCAGCTGCTCAATCGACTGAGCCACATACATGCCCCAGAAACCATAGAACTCTTAAAAGAAAACATAAACAGTAAATTCCTGGATACTGGTCTTAGCTATACACATATATATACACATATATATACACATATATGTATTTGGATCTGTCCCTTCAGGCAAGGACAACAAAAGCAAAAATAAGTGCACGAGACTACATCAAACTGTGTTGTAAAGGTAACTGTCAACAAATGAAAAGGTAAGCTATTGAATGGGAGATTTCCAAATGATATATCTGATAAAGGGTTAATATCTAAAATATGTAAAAAAAATTCATACAACTCAACATCAAAATCCCACAAACAATCCAATTAAAAAACAGGAAGAGGACTTGAACAGACACTTTTCCAAAGATATACAGATGAACAACAGGCACATGAAAAGATGCTCCACATCACTAATCTTATGGGAAAGGTAAATCATAACCATAATAAGATACTACCTCACCCCTGTCAGAATGGCTAATATGAAAAAAGACAAGAAATACCAAATGTTGATGAGGATATGAAGAAAAGAGAACCATTGTGCACTGTTGGTGGGAATATAAGATGGTACAGCTACTATGGGAAACAGTATGGAGAGTCCTCACAAAATTAGAAATAAAACTACCATACCATCCAACAATTCCACTGCTGGGTATTTTTTCTTTTTTTTAAGATTTTATTTACTTATTTGACAGAGAGAGAGAGAGAGAGACAGTGAGAGGGAATACAAGCAGGGGAAGCGGGAGAAATAGAAGCAGGCTTCCTGCTGAGCAGGGAGCCCGATGTGGGGCTTGATCACAGGACACTGGGATCATGACATGAGCTGAAGGCAGACGCTTAACTACTGAGCCACCCAGGTGCCCCTCCACTGCTGGGTATTTATCTGAAGAAAATGTAAATATGAATTTGAAAATATATACACACCTCTATGTTCACCGTTAGCATTATTTATGATAGCCAAGATAGGGAAGCAATGTAAGTGTCCATGAACTGATGAATGGATAAAGAATTGGTATATACACCCAATAGAAAATTACTCAGTCATAAAAGAGAATGAAATCTTACCACTTCATGGATGGACCTAGAAGGTATTATGGTAGGTAAAAACAGAGAAAGATAAATACAGTTTATGATTTCACTTATATGTGAAACAAATGAATAAACAAAACAGAAGGAGTCATAGATACAGAAAATGAACTGGTGGTTGCTGGGTTGGGGGTGGGTGAAACAGATGAAAAGAATTAAGAGACACAAACTTTCAGCTATAAAATGAGTAAGTCAGGAGAAGTAAAGTACATAGGGTATATAGTCAATAATATTACAATAATTTTATATGGTGACAGGTGGTAATTATACTCATTGTGGTGATCATTTCATAATGTATAGAAACACCAAGTCACTGTTGTACACTTGAAACTAATATTGCGTATCATCTACGCTTCAATTAAAAAATAAAGGCAATGTGTAAGAATGTGCATTCTTGCACAACTAGGGGAAATTTTGAAAGAGCTCAATCTCTTGATCTGTTTCTGTGACAAAGAGATAGACAATACGAGCTTGGATGTGTACAAATCTCAGCCTTAACTAGTACAAAGAACTGCAATCAGACAGGAAAGGTATCTTGGTGGCAGAAGAAAGGAAGCCCAAAAGAGGTACAAAGATGCCTTTCCTCCCGCGTTCTGTGTCACTCAGATTCACAGCCTTGGGTGCAGCCCTAGCTCCACGGTTACAACCTCTATTCCCTCCTATAAGGTTTCTATCTTAGTAGAGTCTCAGCACAGACTTTGGGTTAAAACAAAACACAAAGGTTTTCCCTAAGAATTAATCACAAGTCTGCTCTTAGGCAGGTTTGAGGAACAAATTTACTAAGTCTGTGCTCTAGGAGCCCCCAAGCTAAGAGAGAAATATGAAGAATGGCTTAGACCTGCAGCACCTGGCAAAAGCCAATGTAAAAAGCTCTTTGGAGACTCTGGCTCTCAATTCAGCCCCAAGATTCCCATTAGTAAAGCCCTGCCAAACATGATTTCATAATCTAAAGTTACAAAATACACAAGACAACCTAGCCAGAATCAGCAGACACACAAAAAGAAGAAGAAGACAGCCCAAGAACTTCAGGTAACAGAATTACTGAACACAGACTATATATTAAGTAGATTTAAAATTACTAAAGAAATAAAGACCTGAACACACATAAAGGGGGAATAAGATATTTTCAACAGAAGACATTTAAAAGAGAAAAACGGGGCACAGTGCCTGGGTGGCTCAGTGGGTTAAAGCCTCTGCCTTCGGTTTGGGTCATGGTCCTGGGGTCCTGGGATCAAGCCTGCATTGGGCTCTCTGCTCAGTGGGGAGCCTGCTTCCTCCTCTCGCTCTCTCTGCCTACTGATCTCTGTCTGTCAAATAAATAAATAAATAAATAAATCCTTAAAAATTTTTTTTCAAAAAAGAGAAAAACAGAATGTCTATAAATGGAAATACTCTCAGTGAAATAAAAAAACTCAACGGATATGCTGAAGAACCAAGTAGATATATCAGAGAATTTGTGAACCAGAAGAGAGTGCAGAGAAAATTTTCCTGGATGAAACACAGAGCGAAGATTCTAAAAGAATGTTCCATTATAATCACTATTTGCATAGTGATATGTAAAGCTGAGAGCTGCCCACAATTAGGGCTGCTCTCTTAATGGTAGGGCTGGAGAGAGTCAGGCTAATTGGGTTAGCTTTTCTTTTATCCATTTCTTCTTCTGAATCAGCACTCTTTCCCTCTTTTCTCTCTCCCCAGATTTAGCTCTCTCACCTAGTGGATGCTGTAATAAACAGTGCAGATAATCAGTGTCAGGGCTGAACAGTCAATGCCTGTGTGTCTATCAGCATGGGAACGCATATCCAGAAACATTACATATACATCTGTCAATGGCATTATGTTTTGAAATATACGCAGACCTGCAAAATACAGCACCTACCAGCAACTCCAGCTACGGCAGAGTACAGACTGGAAGCTAAGCATGAGCTCTGTGACTGGGACACCGAGCAACTGCGTGACTGTGGGCAAGTCGCAACAGCAGTCCTCTTATCTATAAATTAAAAGGACTAAATTGAATAATTTTCAGGATCTCTTCCTACTCCAGTCTCATACTGTTTATAACTTTAAGAAGCTAACAAGCTTCATACCACTTATGTATTTTATATTGCAGGACAGGTCTCTGTGCGGAACCTTGTTATTTACATTAACAACTGATAATCAGGCTTTCTGGGCTAGAGCAGATGGGAAGTAATGTTGAGAAGTGGCAAATCAACAAAGAAGTTCCTTGAGTCAAATATATTGACAGCAGCTTTAAAAAAGTGAGGGGCAGGGACGCCTGGGTGGCTCAGTGGGTTGAGCCACTGCCTTCGGCTCGGGTTATGATCCCAGCGTCCTGGGATCGAGTCCCACATCGGGCTCTCTGCTCAGCGGGGAGCCTGCTTCTCCCCTCTCCTCTCTGCCTGCCTCTCTGCCTGCTTGTGTGATCTCTGTCTATCAAATAAATAAATAAAATCTTTAAAAAAAAAAAAAGAGTGAGGGGCAGATGACTGTAATAACAAGGAAAAAGTCTGTCATGGGAAACCTAAAAAGAATGGCTATATTTAGCTATTTTGGCTATATTTAGCCATTTACTGTAGGATCAGATGGTTTCACACACCTTGACAACCCTTGAAGGCACCATCATGTGACAACACTGAGCAATAATTGACATTGCCAATAACCCTTGAGTAATCAAGAAAAAGTTGGCTTATATGTTCGATATACCCTATGTGAAAGTGGTAAAGTATAAAATGCATTTTAGGAAGATTCCCCTCTCGATCTCAGTGTTGTGAGTTTGAGCTCCATACTGGGTGTAGATATTTCCAAAAAAATAAACTTTAACGGGTGCCTGAGTGATGCCGTCAGTCGAGCAACCGACTCCTGGTTTCGGCTCTGGTTGTGATCTCGGAGTTCTGAGGCTGAGCCTTACGGTTCAACATGGAATCTGTTGAAGACTCTCTCCCTCTCCCTCTGCTCCTCCCTCCCACACACAGGCTCGAGCTCTCTCTCAAATAAATAAATTTTGGAAAGATTCCCATAAAGAGGTTAAAAAAATATCATAAGGGTTTTAGACACCTAGAACAATCTTGCATATGGACTTCTGGTGTGTGTGTGTAAGTGTATGCAATTATACAGAGAAATATTTATTAAGGGTATTATATACATGTTGTATGCAAGGTCCTGTCAAGTGGTCCAAGACAAATACATGAACTACTTTTTAGAGACTTATAATCAAACACAAAACCCCTATAAATGGGGCACCTGGGTGGCTCTGTCAGTTAAGCATCTGCCTTTGGCTCATTAACTTATGAAACAAATATATATTGATACAAAGTAGATGTGTTAATATGGTCAGATTTCATGTGGGGAATACAGCAGGCAAGACTGTTACAGAGGTGAGGGAGGTGAAAACAATTGGAAAGAGGGAGGCTTGGGTGGCTCAGTTGGTTAAGCAGCTGCCTTCGGCTCAGGTCATGATCCCAGCGTCCTGGGATCGAGTCCCACATCCAGCTCCTTGCTCAGCAGGAAGCCTGCTTCTCCCTCTGCCTCTGCCTGCCTCTCTGTCTGCCTGTGCTCGCTCTCTCTCTAACAAATAGATAAATAAAATCTATTAAAAAAAATAAAAATACAGCTGTTTAAAAAAAAAAAAAAAAGAAAGAGGGAGGCTTTCGAGAATCCATGAAAATTGGGAAATGATCCATGACAGAGAGGGAGTCAAATGCTTCCCCTGTGAGGGGAGGGGAGGTCATGTTGCCTGCTGACATGTACGTCCCTTATCATCATGAGTCATCTGAGTTCAAGGAGACAGCCAGTTAATGACTCAGAAGGCAAGCCTGGGCCATCAGAAGAGTTTAAGAGCTGAGAGGGAAGCTTTCCACATTTGTGTGTATGAGCTCACAGACACACCACTTCCATAGGGACAAAGGTCACAGGGAGAAACTCCTCACTGCTGGAACCCCCCACTTTACAAAGGAATGAAGGAAAACCATCAGTGACTTGGAAAGTGACTGGCAAGATTAAAGTCTGAGAATACAATGTAATTATAAGTTTTACAGATTACATTAAAGCAAATCACTGAAATGGAAAAAAATTTTAATAGAAAACTGTCACATTTTGTCTTTGTAGTCAAATAACTGAACATCATCTAGTGTGAATGGAGAGAGAGGTAAATATAGATCTGATTATAAATGTATGCATTTAAACACTTCCCTAATGCTGTGTTCTTGATTTTGATTTCGCTTAGAAGTTTTCAGTTACAAACAACTTTTATAATTACATTTAGAATTAAGAGGTAGGAAAAGCACTTCAGCCTAATGCTCTCCAGAACTAGTCAAGTATTTCTAAATCTATTAGGGTCCTTCAAAACAAAAGTTACTAGCAGTATCTATGTTCAAAGAGCTAGTTTACTGACAGCTAACTTTAAATAAATATGTCATAAGAAATCTATAAATTAAGTTAAGCTCAAAGTATTTTACAAAGCATTCACATTATCATTTCTTTAAGGGGCAAGATCCCTTGCGGTACAATTTGCATACATGTTCAAATATGAATCTCTAGTATAAAGCATGGTCTCTCCATTGTTTGTTGGTTTCCAGAGAGCAGGCATCACAACAGATTCATTCACATCATATTTTTCCGCCTCTTCATGCCCCTTTTTGCTATTAAGAGTGATACAGTTGGGACGCCTGGGTGGCTCAGTTGGTTAAGTGGCTGCCTTCGGCTCAGGTCATGATCCCAACTTCCTGGGATCGAGTCCCACATCGGGCTCCTTGTTCGGCGGGGAGCCTGCTTCTCCCTCTGCCTCTGCCTGCCGCTCTGTCTGCCTGTGCTCACTCTCTCTCTCTCTCTCACAAATAATAAATGAAGAAAAAAAAATCTAAAAAAAAAAAAAAGAGTGATACAGTTAACCCTTGAACAACACAGGTTTGTACTGTGCAGATCCACTTATACATGGATTTTTTTTTGGGGGGGTACATGCAGGAGAGTATTATAAATGTATTTTCTTTTCCTTACAATTTTCTTACTGTTTTCTTGTCTATAAGCTTTATTATAAAAATACAGTATATAATACATATAACCTACAAAATATGAGTTAATTGGCTGTTAATGTTATTAGCATGGCTTCTGGTCAAGAGTGGACTGTTAGTATATATTTTTGGGGGAGTCAAAACTATATGTGGATTTTCGACTGTGTGCCTCTAACCCCTTCGTTGTTCAGGGGTCAACTATACGTACTCT
This sequence comes from Taxidea taxus jeffersonii, assembly GCA_003697995.1. NCBI lineage: Eukaryota > Metazoa > Chordata > Mammalia > Carnivora > Mustelidae > Taxidea > Taxidea taxus. The sequence continues at coordinate 12,476 of RCUC01164400.1, forward strand.
TGTGCATAAAAGAAAGTCTTGTAAAATGTGGTAAAATCAATGTTCCAGTTTTCATTCCATAGCTTCCAGAGCCAACTCCAGACATCTTTGATATTGTAAAACCTCAAATGCTTTTTTAAACAGGCCAAGCATAAGAAAAGAGGAAAATATTCTTGCATACGTGCGTGGAAAAGAGCTTTAATAACCCTTTCCCCGATTCTGGAAACAACAGATATTCATAGTGACCAGGGGGTTCTGTATTATGGACAGATAAGAGCTTTCAAACAAGCAAAACAAGAGCAGAGTCACTACTTTCTAATTAACCTAATTGTGGTGCAGCCTGATTATCAGAAGTAGTTATCTCCCGGCCAGAGCGAGCAACCCACCAGCTGGCATCAGTAGCAGCAACGATGTCCTCCTCGATTTCTCCTGCATGCGGACTGACACCGGGAGGGGAAAAGCATTTCAAATAAAGAGAGAGAGAGAGAGAGAGACAGAGACAGAGAGAGAGAGAGAGAGAGTGTGTGTGTGTGAGTGTGTGAGAGAGAGAGAGAGTGTGTGTGTGTGTGTGTGTGTGAGAGAGAGAGAGAGTGTGTGTGTGTGTGTGTGTGAGAGAGAGAGAGAGAGAGAGATAGAGACCAAGCAGGTTTGCATAAATTTCAAATAAACTTGATGAAATCTCACCATTACTGGAAACATTAACCAATTATGAAACATGCAGATCTGTAAATTTCGACATGTCAAACAAATGTGTTTTCTTTCCTATTTTTCTTCCCATTTTGTAGCTCATGAACAAAGTACTGTAAGTAGAGAAATTAGAATGACACTGATAAATTGAAAATAAAGTCTAAGCAGATAACCTAAGATTCTATCTAAATTCTATAGACATCATTTATTACAATTATTTAATTATAGTTATGTGATAAATTAAGGGAGATTCTGTGTCAGATTAAGAGGTTTTACTAGGCCAAAGTAATGAGCGAGGCTAAATCCCTGCTAATAAAAACAAAGAATGCTGTCCTTAGTTTAGCTGTAATCCTGCCTATAAGCAAGAAAATGGGCTGAATGACCTTTTCAGTCTGAAGATTTATGATGGGACTTCATATAATTCTAAAACTAAAGCTAAAATAAGAAGATAAAATGCCTGTGGTCCTAAGAAACATTCAGAAGGGTCATCAATCAGAATGGGGGTGGGGATGTAACCACTGGTCAAACTAGCAGCCTAAGTGATACAGAGCTGGGAGTATAGACACCCTGGGGGTGGGAGGGGGAAGGGGGATGAGAACAAGTATTCTATCTAGACACACAGTTATATAAACATACAAATTTACAAACACACACACACACACAGCCAAACTCAAAAGTGAGAAAGGAAATCTGGGGCCTATGACAGTAGAGGAGCTCAAAGCCATGTGTCACCCAGGAGTAACTGGAAGACATGGGACGGCAAGGGGGTTACGAGTACGAAACCTGGAAGCCAGACTACTGGGCCTGTATCCAGCTCCTCCACTTAGTTTCCAATTGGGTTGATGATGAGACCGTCCGGATACAGTCAACATGAGATTAAAATAAATCAACCCTAGGAGCACCTGGGAGGCTCAGTCAGTTAGGTGTCTGCCTTTGGCTCAGGTCATGATCCTAGGGTCCTGAGATTGAGTTCTGCCTCAGGCTCCCTGCTCAGTGGGCAGTCTGCTTCTCCCTTGCCCTCTTTTTCCACTGGCACTTGCTTTCTCTCTCTCATGCTCACTCTCCCTCTTTCTCTCAAATAAAGAAATAAATAAAATCTTTTAAAAATAAATAAATAAAATAAAATAAAATAAAAAAAGTCAACACATACAAAGAAAGCACCTAGAGCAGTGCCTGCCACATAGCAAGCACTCAGTAAATGTTAGTAGATTTTACCACTATCGTTATTGTTAACCAGGCTGAGAGGACACCAGACATTGGCGATTTAAGGCCCCCCAGGAACAAAAGTCGAGGCTGTGAGACAACAGGGGCCGGAAGCTGGGAAGCACAAAATCCAGGTCCAGTCAAAAATTCTTCTGCCACCAACTGGAGGAGTTGATAGGGAGGAGAACAACCTGCCTCGAGCCCAAGGTGAAAGGAGAGTCTTGAGAAATCAGAGCCCCTTGCCCTGTACCTGGCCTGAGTGTGGGGCCTGAATGTTGGCACTATCTGAGCTGAGTGAGAGTAACATAGAAACGGTTCATTTATTAAAGCCTGACAGGCCCTGGTAGAGGCTGCCATGAATTCGTCCCACAGACTGACCACCACAATCCAGGATAGAGTCTTCAGCTGGAAAAATCATACTGAGTACTGAGCAGAATACATAAGAACAAATCCACACCTAGACATGCCCTGGCTAAAGCTATCAGAGAGAAAAATCAGATTACTTACAAAGGATGCAGACTTCTCATCAGCAATAATAGAGGCCTGAGGACAATGGAATCATGTCTTCAGGATGCTGAGGGGAAATAACTGTCAGCTTAGAATTCTGTACTATCATTCAAGAGCTAGAAATGATTGGGGGCACAGAAAAACTAAGAGAGTGCATCACCCAGAATGTGAGGGATATTGGCTCAGGCGAGAAAGAGCTCCAAAAAGGGGAGATGTCAGAAATAGCGTTTGCTAAGAAAGGGGAAAAAAAAACCAACAAAAAACCAGATGGGAGTTTCCTCAGCCTTCCACACCCCAGCCTAAAAAGATGCCTTTACCCACGGGTTGGAGGGACACATCTTCCCTGAGATTACAGAGGGAAAGCTGTCTTTCTCCCAGTGCCCTGAGGATACCTCTTGTTTTCTCAGGAACCTGACTCTATCAATAATTTCCTCTTCTCTATGTTACTCCTTTAGGCTTTTGGTTGTTTAACTTTTATTGCAGGCAGGTATTGTGAAATAATTTATACTGAAAACCAGCAGTTCCTGCCACTCTCACCTGCCAGCCCTGTTCCCTGACAGCAACTATCTTCAGATCTTTGAGCTGTCCTGTCATATTTATCTTCCTATTTTTTAAGTAATATGCAGTGCCTGGGGACCTTTGGAAAATCCATCACCTGCTGGCCAAGGCTGCTGGCCATTTGCCATGTGACAATCCTTCCTTAATCAGGTGGGGGGGTGGAGAGACCATTGAGATTTATCCCAATGACAGCATTCTTGTTTTAGAACACAGAACACCAAGGCTTGGCCCATTCCATTTCCAAGAGACAATTTAAAAAAGTCGTAAGGCAAGATATTTTGCAATATTTTTCCTACTTTACTCTGTCTCATAAGAATTTACCCATACTTGCTACTGTACTCTATTTCTATTCAAGAATAAAATATGCCATCCTTAAGTGCAACCCCATGGTAAGGTGAATAACATTAAAGTCTACAAAGTCAACTCATAGGTAGGTCACTTCACCCCCAGAGAAGCAGGCACTCCAACTATGCGTATGAATAATCTAGAATGTGCTGGAGCCTATTCCTCCTAAGAGCATGGTACAGGTGGGAGTTGTGGGGGGTTGTGGGGAGTCCAGCACTATTAGGACTTTGGGAACAAAGTCTCAGCAGAGAAGGCTGAGAAAACAGTTTGATTACTTAATATTACCTTTACATAAGATTTTTTTAAACTTCATTGAAAACCCTTTTGACTAATAATCTGTCTCTTGAGAGGTCTAAATCTTTCACAAATTGCCTTACTTTCAAAAATTAAAACAAAACAAAACAATCAACCAACTTCGGGCCTGAAAAGGAGAAGGAGGCCTCCCCAAATCTGTGGCCAAAAATGTTCCTAGAGCACATTCAACACATTCTTACATTACTTTTTTTTGTCCATTATGTCAATGTAGAATGTAACTTCTGGTAATGGCAGATGAGAATTTAGTTCTTTTATTTCCCAATATCCTAGTTAAGTCAGAGTTGGTTCTTCTATTATTATTATTATTAAGTAAATATGTTTCTCTGCTGAGTTGTTAAGTATACTATGATTACATTTCCTTCTCGAACATCTTGTTTTTCTGGAGTTGGTGTGGCTTCATATTTTAATGCCTATTGCTTATTATTCTCAAAGATGCCAGTGTATATGTAAAATCTTGTGCCTACACAAACATTAGTCATCTGCTATTCCCACTATCCTACACTTTTTTTTCTTGAAACGGCTCCATTTTGGAGCCATCCACTCTCTTCTCCCACCAGATTCCCTGGGCCGGTTGCAGACCTAGCGATCTGGAACCTCTCCATCACTCCAGAAGGTTCTTTTGGCAATGAAAGGTCAATTTGTTGAGAACCCAACTGTCTGAAAATAGCATTATTCTACTGTCACAATTTATAGTGCTGGCTACAGAGTTCTAAATTAGAATGCTTTTTTTTTCTCCTAAGATTTTTAAGGCACTCCTTTATTCTCTTCCAGCTTTAATGCTGCTCTTTAAGAAGTCCAATGACTTTCTGATTCCCAGTCCTTTGCATGTGACCTCTCTTTTCTTCTTTGTTCCAGTATCTTCTTTGTTCCTGCACTTCATGATCACATGCCTGTATGTGAGACTATTTTTATTCGTTGCACTGGGTCCTTGGCAAGCCCTTCCCATTTGGAGATGCAGGTCCTTCAGTTTTGGGAAATTAATCTGTGTTGTTTGATAGCTTCCTCTCTTCCGTCTTCTGGAAGTCCCGTGAATCAGATGTTGTACATCCCAGACCCAGTCTCTAATTTTCCTTATTTTATCTCCTACTGTCCAATTCACTGTATATGTGTTACACTTTCTGGAAGATTTTCTTGACTTTATCGTCTAACTCTCCTGGGTTTTTTTTTTTTTTTTTGCTATCATAATTTTAATTTCTGAGAGCCTTTCGTTCTGATTCTTTATTTTTAAAAAGTAGTATCTCAATGATGCCACTACCTTCTCTTAGCTGAGGATATTTATAAAAGCTTTTATTTTTAAAGTATTCTTTTACCACTGTGCATTATCTGTTACTTTTTATTTCTTTTTTAGTCTTTTTATTTTGGGCCCTGTCCATTATGTTGGAGAACTTCCTCAAAGGTCTAGTGATTTTTGGCCATTGATTTCTATTTTGAAGTAAGGTCCTGAAATGCTGATTAAAAAGTCTATATAATGCCCAGGGATTGATGACTGCTGGCCTGCATTCCAGGACAATCAGGTAGCCAGGCAGTTTGTTTGTTTGTTTGTTTTTAGAGACCACCCCCAGGTGTCAGTATCTGAAGTTCTTCCCTCCAGGGACATGTAATCTCCAAACAAATCCCTGCAGATTCCCACTAGGAGGAGAGGAAGAAGAGAGACGGCAATACTAGGTCATTTGAGCTTCTCCAACAGGGTGGAGAAAAGCACTGGGCAGGCCCTACAGGATCGGCAGCACAGACACTGTCTGACGCCAGTGCCTTTGCTCTGCCTGAGGTTCCCAGGGGGAGTGTGACACCAGTTGAATTTCTCTCCAAACTACAGATTCCTACCAGAGTGGGGCAGCTGCAGAGGGTCAAGGAGAGGACCTGAAGTCTAACTGCTCTTCATCCAGACTCTGACTTAATCCCTTGTTTCCACCTCCCCGGCCTTCTGCTAAACCTAAGGATCCCATATCCGGACCCTTTCTGGGGCTACGCAGGGCATGACATCTCATTTCTCACTAGTGACTCTTTCTGGGCTTTCTGTCCCTTTATAGTTAACTCTGCTCTGCTAAGTCAGCTCTCTTCCATCTACCATCTCTCATGCACTCTGGTCTCCCATTCTCATGCAGGTTTTATAACTATTAAATTCTTTTACTATAGTTTCAGTGGGGTTTCTTTGGGGGTAGTGAGAAAGACATATTAAAATACACACATTCAAGCTTTTTAACTCTCTTTAACTCCCCTTCTTCATTGGTTCCTCATCAATATTTTTAAAAACTTTATTTTATTGCAGTAAGAACACCTGCCATGAGATTTCCCTTCTTTACACATTTTTAAGTGTATATCTTACTGTTGACTGTAAGTAATAGGTATTTAAGCATTCTCAGATCTCTCCAATATTAAGGAAAACGGGACTAATAAAAATGTTCCTCTTGGGGCGCCTGGGTGGCTAAGTGAGTGCAGCCTCTGCCTTTGGCTCAGGTCATGATCTCAGGGTCCTGGGACTGAGCCCCGCATCGGGCTCTCTGCTCAGTGGGTAGCCTGCTTCCTCCTCTCTCTCTGCCTGCCTCTCTGCGTACTTGTGATCTCTGTCAAATAAACAAATAAAATCTTTAAAAAAAAAATTCCTCTTGATTCCATGTCTCCTTTCACCTCCTGCAGTCACTTTTCCTTCATAGCCAACCCTCCTAAAACAGTTGCCTACACTCTCTCACCTCTTCTGTAAGCTCCCTGTATCTCTCAATCTACTACCACATACCTTCTACTCCCATCACTCCACTGTTCTTTCAAAGGACAAGGGACAGTCCTGTTGATAAATGCAATAGTCCCATCCTCACCTTACTTGACCTCTCAGGAACATCTGACACACTATACTCCCTCCTTCTCAAAACACTCCCTGTGTTGGACTTGCTGACCCTGTACTGTCCTCACCTCTTCTTAACTCCTTGCACATGGGGTTATACTGGTACAGATTATACTTGCCATGCCAGCCTCATCTCTTCCCATGCCATACTCAAGTTCTATGCTACCATGCACGGAACTTCCTTCAGTTCCTAGAGCAAGCCACGTCCTGTTTTTCTTCTGGTCTTTATATATCCTATCCCCCAACCTTTTTTTAAGATTTCATTTATTTATTTGAGAGAGAGCATGAGAGAGGGGAAGGTCAGAGGGAGAAGCAGACTCCCCATGGAGCTGGGAGCCTGATGCAGGACTCGATCCTGGGACTCTGGGATCATGACCTGAGCCAAAAGCAGCTGCTTAACCAGCTGAGCCATCCAGGTGCCCCATCTTATTCACTTTTATTTGGCCAATTGTGCAAATTCTGTCTATGTGTTGGATGCCCTCCTATGTGCTCCTCAAGTACCTATTCTATATTCTCACTCCCAGTATGTCCGTTAAAAGGTACTGCGAGTAGCTGCTTACTTGTCCATGCTTCATGAGGACAAGAGCCTTGTCTATTTTTTATCTTGTTCAAAGGTGTGTCACTAGAGCTTATATGATGGCTAATACATGGCAGGCGTCCAGTAAGTGTCAGCTGAGTGAATGAAGACGCAGTCAAGAGAGTGAGAATCAAATGCCTACAGAAAGATACCCATTATCATAATTTCTCTTTAATAGGCCAGCAGAGCAAATGAATGTGATCTCCAGAAAAAGACTTTACACTATAACCTAAATTCTTTTGGTAGCCTTTTTTTATCTCCTTATCAGCGTATCTGACAAATGGTCACCATCTTTTTATACAAAAACAACCAAGATGCAGAGTCAGAAGACCACAGCACCATACACCACCCAGGAGGTTAGAGAAGGGCAACTGTCTAAATGTTTCAATACATTTACATAAGTAAATCACAGGGTTTTGAAGTCCTATGGGAGTGACAATGTTTTATTCTCGTAGTTTTGGTATAATTTTGCTCACATACTAAATATAGGGTTGTTTTTTTTTTTAAAGATTTTATTTATTTACTTGTCAGAGAGAGAGTGAGAGGGAGAGCACACAGGGGGGAGCAGCAGGCAGAGGGAGAAGCAGGCTCCCTGCTGAGCAAAGAGCCTGGTATGGGTCTTGATCCCAGGACCCTGGGATGATGGCCTGAGCTGAAAGCAGATGATTAACTGACTAAGCCACCCAGGCGCCCCAAGATAGGTCTTTTAAAGACAGAAACATTTTAGAAGAAGAGGCAGATTAGCTCTGTCAAGAGAATAACCCAATAGGCTAAATCATGTGTGTGGTAAGCTCCGAAGAGAAAAAACAAATCCCAGCTCAAGCAAAACTGGATTTCTAGACTATGACTATCATTTAATTAGTATTAGCCAAGCTCTCAATGCTCAAATGTCCAAAACACCTTCACTGTTTTACTACTATGCTTATCACTAGGCAAGCACATTCTTCGAAGTCTTTCAAAGTATGTTGACATTTTAGTTGTTTTGAATTGTCTGTAATATTCGACCACACTTAGCCACAACTGAAGAACCTATTTATGGAAAACATGCCTATCTGCAAATAGATCTATTTCCAAATGTGAACTGTAATAAATACTTTGCTGGATACTATATTCTCAGCTGGAAAAATCCAGAAGGAACTCAGAGATTACATACAGTCTCTTGATAAAGAAGTACCACGTGGGGAAAAAAAAAATGATTCGAGCTCCGAAGGAAAAAAGGAGGTGTTGTGATGAATTGCTTTCCATTTCACTTGTCTGAATAGATATTACTTCATTTCTGCTCTGTCTGCATCTCTGCCCAAAAAAGAACTCATGCATTTGTAATTGAAAAACTGTCCCCAAACAAAGAGGATTTCTCCACAGATAGATACTCTAAGCCAGAGCGAGGGAGGGATAGACACCCCTTTATCTGTTTTCCCCCAGAAAGGCTCACGAACAAATCAAAGGTGACCCTGGATAGGATTTGCAGGGATGGGAGTCCTCCACAACAAAAAGCACAGGTAAGAAGGAAGTTCCAAGAGAGAGACACTGCCCCAATATAACCAAAGCCCTGGGTATGGCAGACACATTGGAGGCACTGCCCATAACCTTGTACTCTGGGCGACTCTGAGAAAAAAAATCTCTGCCTCTGCAAGCCTGCCGATGGCCAAATCAAGCAGCTTTCACTAGTATTTAAAAGTTAGAGAATATGGAAGTCAGCCATGACAGCTCCTCCTCCCCCTTCCGATCACCACCATCTATACACATTACCTCCAAGGATGGCAGGAAATCCCACACCCAGTCGGTGTCATATGGCCTGGACAGACTATGATTTATTTATTGCCACAAATATTCACATTGTTCCTTCCATCCTTTTCTTCAAAATCCAGCCAACTATATGAAATTATATGATAGCAATCTTGCTGGTGAGTACACTGGACCTAGTTATTCCTTGGGTTTAAGTGAAAATGAGCAGATAAATGAGCACTTAACTCAATGCATATTGTGGCTGGCTTTTTCTCTCCATTACTGACCACTTAATTTTCAATAATCACAAACATTTCTGATCTGACACTGCAATATCATGCATCATGTGCTACTTCCTGTGGCTAGACTCCTCCTTCTCCTTCATGTATCTGCCTAACTCCTCTCTGACTTCTGAGATAACTCAGACACTGCCTCTTTCAAAAAGTTTTCCAATCATACCCAGACCTCAATTTCTCACAAGAATCCTTCTCTTACAGAATTAGGTGTCCTTCCTCTGGATTCCAAAACCATGCCTACATATCACCTTCACGCCTGTAATCACACAGTATTCTATTTGTTTATAAGTAGACACTTAAAATATAAGACACTTTTCCCTACCTAGTCTTTAAACCCCTCAAAGGCAAGGACTGTCACTCATCTTCATGTTCTAGTTCATGGCACGGTGTCTGGGATTTTGTAGACAATTTAAAATGTGTGTGAAATGAGTGACTACATGTATGATCAAATGGATGATTCAGACTTAGAAACAGATTACAGAGATGGGTTTTTAGAAAACATTTAGTTCATCCTACTTCACCCAAAATTCCTTAAACAAGTACTTTCTAAGAGTTGTGCCAAGATGGGAAAACCACAAAATCAATATCTCTGTCCAATAAAACAAACATTTTCTAATGAAAATATGATTAAATAAAAACCTTACCGGCAGAGTTCCAGGCAGAGATGCATCAAAGAAAGAAACCAAGGAATTTGGAGGTGCTGCAAAGTGGACTCGAGATCCAGAGAAGAGTTTAGAGTTGGAAGAGATCTGGGCATGAATTTCCAAACCTACCACAGCTTCCCATTCACGTTCACTAAAAAGAAAGAAAGAATCATTAAGAAGTAGTTAAAGCCATCACTATGCATGAATTTCTGCGACCCTAAACCACACATGTTAATTTGCTATTTGTTTTTAACTTATTAAGATTTTAGGTTCTTATATTTAAAAATGTCATATTGGGGCACCTGAGTGGCTCAGTGGATTAAAGCCTCTGCCTTCGGCTCAGGTCACGATCCCAGGGTCCTGGGATCGAGCCCTGCATCGGGCTCTCTGCTCGGCAGGAAGCCTGCTTCCTCCTCTCTCTCTGCCTGCCTCTCTGCCTACTTGTGATCTCTGTGTGTCAAATAAATAAAATCTTAAAAAAAAATAAATAAATAAAAATGTCATAATGTATCAATGACTTAATCAAAAGCAACTCATGATGAACATCTACAAGACCAGCAAAATGAAATTCATTTACAACACTGCATAGGAAGAGGAAGGTGATGAAGAAAAAATATGGCATTATGAAACAATTTAGAAATGGCTATCAGGTGACGTCTGCTTGGCTGACTCCAGTGAAAAGCAGCATTTTCTAGATTAACTGTCTTTTATCAATTAACAACTCAGTAGATGAAAGCTTACCTTACAAATATTTTTAGAATTAACATAAACATCATGCTTCTACTACTGGAGAAATAATGGTGAATAGTTGTATATCTCACTTAGAAAGGAAGAGATAGTCTCCATCATGTTTTGAACTCATTTTAAATAACAATGGCTTGCACGTAAAATGATCAGAGTGACACAGATATAACAGATCATCACTAAATCATACTCTCCCTGGGATTTGGGGCAAATGAAAACATTAAACCATTAGATATGGCTTTTTGGTCCCCCAAATCGTTTCAATTCCCTATAGTTTCAGTTTCCTCTGTTTATGCTGGATTGCTATCAAAGCCAAGAAGTTGTTAAATGCTATAATAACCTCTCCTACTCTGTTCGGTCTGTATGAACACACAGTTTTCTCTAGGTTTGTGTAAGTGTGCTTATTCCTTCTGAAACCATGTATCCTGGACGATGCCTGTTTACACACACTCCCTTTACACCCTGTTCCTATCTTGCTCTTCTCCCAAGCAATTTTCTGTATTATCTAGATTTTTGTTTACATGTGCTGGGTTTTGTTCCAATTATTCCAACACATGAAGTTCTACATCTATAGTACTGTAAGAAGATTAATTCCTTCTTTTTATTTAACGTTTGGAAGCACCGCTGGCAATTGAGAGGAATTAAATGAAGAACTAAACAGAAATTCTGCATTCACTAAAACATCACTCAAAACTATTTTTGCAGTTTTGTTACATAAGAGAAAAAAATACTTTCCATTTATAGTCAGACGATCAAATTTATGAAAGGAATAGAAGCTGAATGGTTCTGGACATTTTCCCTCTGTTGCTCCAACAGAAAAGCAAAAATAATGCCAACCTAACTATCTCATAGGCTAAAGTGATTACTAAACACGTGTCTTCTGTTTCTGTATTTAAAAAGATACTATTTAAGTCTCATAAAGTATAAACAGCTGTTGAGAGACTAACAAAATAAGCAAAACTCTCCCATCAGAAGGAAGATCTCTTGTATTGACTGCATCCTCCTAGGTCTAGAAACACAACATGAAGCTCCGCCACAGACACGTGGTGTTTTTTGAGTAATGACATTAAGCCACCACCATGCTGAGCTTGTAGGCAAAGGCTTCCTTTCTAGTTTTAGAACACTGCTGTCCCACAGTAGCGCTAAATAAACGTCAGCTAAATAAGATCCCGCCTTCTGTTGTCACCGACCCCTCTGCTAGTGCTATTAGTATGGTTACTGAATCCACTCTTTTGCGTGTGCAGTTTTACATTCGAAAAAAGATCTGCGATTTTACACTCGAGAATTCTCCATATATGCCTACTGTTCGAAGAGTGTTTTACGTGTGGAGGAAGGGCTATTAGAGGGCTAGTTTTGTGCTTTCGTTTAGGTTTCAGGGCTGAAAGTTATAGCCCAACTTCCCCCTCCCTCCCCCGCTCATCAAAACTTCTGGACTGAAGCTGGGCTGTAGTGGCTTTCACCTCCCCAGTACCGCAGTTCCACCTCACACTTAAATGGGCAGTAATGGTATAAAGTAATATACCCTTTCCTTGACTTCTGGGAGGTGATGAGGGGCTGCTGAGCCACGGAGCTCTGTCCCCTTTTCTTGATGGACGTGAACCCAATCGCAGCCCCTATTCCGTGGCGAGAACTGCCGTCAATGTAGGCTAAAACCCAACGCCTTCCAAGACACCGCCAGCGCAGCATGGGCGCCGCCATTGCCCCTCCTGGCTGCTGGTCAGGTGACACAGTCTCCTTCTTCCGCAAGGCTCTCTGGGAAGCGTAGTTCTAAAAAACGAATAAAACGCCTTAAGCTCACACCGGAAGACTACCATTCCCAGTGAGCATTGCGACTCCAGGGCTGCCGGAACCCTGGCGGAGAGGGGAGGGAAGGAGAAATAGAGGAGAGGGTGGGAGGGCTTCTGGGTCGGGAGGTGTGACTCCTCCTAGCGGGGAGGTTTGTGGCCGGGCGAGTTTGAGCAAGAGCAGGTGGTGCAGAGATCCAAAGCTAAGAAATCTGGCCGGGATTTTATACCTCGGTTAACCTTTCCAGCTGAAGTAAGTGAACTTGAATCTCTGGGAAGACTTCCGAGCCTCCAAGTCCACTCAGTTATTTTCTCCGTTTACCCTGCCAGTTCACACACTAATCTGTGCATTAATGCAACAAATACTTACTTGATGCCTACTATATGCCAGGCACCGTTCTTAGGCACTGACGAGTGAGCCAGCCGTTTATGGCCACTATCCTCATAGAATGTAAGCCTTGTTGGGAGAGGAGACATACAGAAAAGTTACAAAAATAGGACACTTTCATGTAGGTGGTAAGTGCTGTATTTAAACAGAGGTGCTTGGAGACAAACAGAGCTAGATTGTACCTTCAGGTATATTTTAAGTTGTTTTCCTTTTTGTACTTGCTCAGTATTTGAAACACCTTTCCTTACATGTGAAAAAGCCTTGATAGCAGATGCCATCATCCCAACGGACTTCTTTTATTTTCCTGCTTTGAAAACTCAAACCCTTCAGAAACTCCCACTGATGTCTTGTATTTGAGCACACAACTTAGAATAGTCATTCAGCTGTTCTCTATTATATTACCCTATTTTACTTCTCCACATTATGCTTATGACTATCTGAAGTTTATCTTCTATCTCCACAAGCTCCTGGAGAATGGGGAATTTGTCTTATTCAACAAAGTATTATCATAGTACAAAGTAGGTCCCTTAAAAATATTTGTTAGATGAAGTAGTGCAGCGTGGAGAATGTGTTTGACAAAGATCAGAGTGGATACCCTTTGGAGTAGTAGTTGTTTATGAGGGAAATGATGAAAGGGAGATGGTGGTGGAGGCAAAGAAAAATTGACCTGTGTGAGAAAGATTTAGGAGGACTCGGTGATGGATTGAATATGATGTGGATAGACTAGGTGGGGTCAAGTAACTCCTGAATTTCTGGCTTGTGCAAGTGGATGGCTGGTGGAGTTATTCACTGAGATAAAGAAACTAGAAAAGAAATGGGTTTCAGGAAAACATTAATTTGGTTGCCTTGGAAACACACAAGAGAAGTCAAGGAAGCATCATTGATGCCTAACTTTGAGTATGGAGCACAGAAAAAAAGCTGCAGACTCTGTATACCTCACATTGGTAGATTTTCAATTATTGATCAATCAACCTGTTGATTAGACAGCTGTAACCTATGACCTATTGCCATCAATACTCTTGTACAATTATGCTATTTTATGCAGTTTAACCCCTCTATGGAGGCAATTTTAGTTATTCCTGTAAAATGTCATTATTTACTTTTTCCATCTTTTCTATTTTTTTCATCCACTACCATTGATCCAAACTGCAACACCAGAGGTATTTTCACATGACAAAAAATGAAAATGAGAGAAACAACAGACCCTGCAAAGTGGAGGTAGAGATTTGTCCCAAACTTCATTGCTAATTATTGACCTTTATATCAGGTTCAGATCACTCTTGAGATTCTGTATTAGTACCTCTCCTCTGAGTTTCCACATTTCCCACCTTTACTTAGGTAAGTTTGCTTTCTCTTTCCCATTTAGCTCCTCAGGTTTTTCTGGCCCAGATGGGGAGTTAGGAGAGTTGCCTCTGATCACAGCATGGTTCCATCTTTGATAGGACTGCAGAGGAAAGGGGAATCCGTATTTCAGAAGTGAGCACAGGCAGCCTTTAGCCAAAAGGAGAGAGAGATCTTTGCTACCTTACCACTGGTAATCAGCACAGTCAGGAGGCAGTTCCCTCCCATGAAGGTTTAGGGTGTTTTGAAAACCACCATGAGAGAGAACAGGATACCTAAAGAAAATCCTCATTTTATGGGCAAAATGCACATCTTTCTTTGTGAAGCAGTATCACTCAGTGACAGCATATCACGTCAAAGGCTCCTACCCTACCACTAGAGGGAGAGCAAATCCTCTGCATGTAAAGTAAATGTATCTGCTTCACAAATGGAAACCCTCTAGCTTGATGCACATTACATAGCCCTTTCAAAATCCCACAAGAGCTAAAGGTTCCCTTCTCCCCCAAGATTATCTGTCATTTCCAGAAATGCCCATTGATTTCCTCATGCATGGTCTGGTGTCTAGGAGGGCACTGTTTTCCAAGCACCTCTCCTGCCTTGCTCCCTTAGCTAGTCAGGTGCTCCCACCCAACCTCCTACCATGGGGCCATTTCTCACCTTCCTCCTGCATGCCAAATCTGATATCTGTCAGAATTCTTACTGACAGAGCTCTAGCTGAGAGAGCTATTTTGGTTCCACCAAAAAAGGTGGCTGTCATCTGGAAGACACAGGGATTTTCATTTTCAAGGAGCTCAGAAGGTAGCAGGACAGGGTTTCCAGCAAAAACATTCTCTTACGGAGAGTTTCTCAGCTCTTATTTTATTCACATAATTGACACAGTACAAATAAATTTAGAACAAGTTTTTAAAAAGACATGTAAGCCAGAATAGAGTTTTAAGTTGTTACTTATAAATGGCAATAGTTAGCAAGTATGTCTAAAATAACACGCTTGGTTTTGTTTAGTATTCTCCAGAGAGTAATGTCAGAGTTGGATTAGACAGACTAGCTTACCCCGGGTTTGACTCGAAATCCCCAGGTATCTGCATAAACACATTGATTTCTGAACACAAATCATCACCCCCAAATCTAAGTCATGATTAATTGTAATCATTCTCTTTCTCATCCTTTCATTAGCATGGGATGGGGAAAAATAATGTGAAAATATGGTATTCTAAGATTTATAACTTCATTAATTACATGGGTGCAATGTGAATGATACAAGTGGTTCTAATCACTTAGAACCATGTATCATTTTTTTATAATGAAGTAAACAATTTTAATGGAAACATTGAAATTCCCAGTAAAATTAAAAGGAGATAGTTTCCACTATTCACTTTAATAATCTATCATGACAATATACCTCAAAATCTCTTTATATGTAATCTCAAATCTTAAAATTATGTAAATCAACATATTCTTTGATTATTTTTTCCTGTGGAAACAAAGGCAGTGCTTTAAAAACATTTAGGAGACTAACAAACAAATGTCCCTTGTGGTCTAATAAAGCTGGATGTGATATTTCCTTTTTTTTTTTTTAAGATTTATTTATTTATTTTGCAGGGGGAAGGGAGGGCAGAGGCAGAGGCCAAGAACCCCAAGTAGTCTTCCTGCTGAGCACGGTGGGGACACAGGGTTCAGTCACATGACCCCAAGATCATGACCTGAGCCAAAATCAAGAGTCAGACGCTTAAATGACTGAGCCACCCGTGCGCCCCTGGATGTGATATTTCTTAAGATAGTTGTGAGTTTAGTTCCACTGTGGGACTATTAGTTTCTATCTGTTCTGTGGCTATAATACCTAGCCTGCTGTCTTAAATTTTGTGCTATGGGGTAGGAAGGAAAGGTAGTTCAATATAAATTCTCTAAAAAAAAAAAGTCCACTTAGAATGATGTATATATGACAAAAATTGACAGCATCACTTTCATGTCAGAAGAACACTGACACTAGAGGAAGTCCTGTTTTTAAAAAAAGCATCCCAAAAACATAAAGTTCCTTCTTAGAAAAACCACATTTTAAGACCTAGTCAAGTGTCATCAGGGAAAGAAGCAAGCCTGGGAATACATGCATGCTGGACAACTGGGAGAACAGTGTTCATTTCCTTTTATTTTCTCATTAAGTCTTGATTCTGATAAAATATTGATGTGGAGGGAACAACTGCTTTCTCTACATGATTGCTTTGAGGCAAAGAAATCTATAACTTTTTCTTCCTTTCCAAGGCAGGGAAATAGAACACCCTGTCCAGTGTCTTTGTTGAGATGAAGAGCCATCTGGGGAAGATGAGGCTCACGCATGGTTGCTGTCAGGCTTGTCTGGCCCCTAAACTGTCATCTCTCCATGTCTTTCCTTCTTTCTGGTCTCCAGGGATGGTTTGCTGCTTCCCCAGGCTTTTTATTTTCTAGAAATCTGACTAATCCTGGAATCAAAGAGGAACTGTGTGTAAGAAAGAAGCTCCCACCTCTACATATCCCCATGACTCACCATTTACTTGAAAGAAGATATCTCCTGAGTCACAAGTAGTGGGTAGTAGAACATGTCAAGTTCTGTGTCCCTGTAAGCTATGTTTAGCATGTGGTCAGATTCCTGTTGTGCACTAAGAAGCTGTCTCTTCTATGTTTTGGAATTGGGTATTTACCCGTCAGAGTTACAAAGCTAGTACGTACCTACGTAAGAATGTACATGTACACACACCCACACACCCACCCACCCACCCACACACACACACACACAGCTTCTAAGTAGTATCTTATTTCCATATCATGCGCATATAATGACCAACAACTTTTAAGTTTCAGAATGGGGTTTTTTTGGTATGTCAGCTGGTTCTCTTTAAGTCTAAAGATTTTAAGGAGTAAAAGTATCACGTTAAAAAACTACTCCACTGGGACGCCTGGGTGGCTCAGTTGGTTAAGCAGCTGCCTTCGGCTCAGGCCATGATCCCAGCGTCCTGGGATCGAGTCCCACATTGGGCTCCTTGCTCGGCAGGGAGCCTGCTTCTCCCTCTGCCTCTGTGTGCCTCTCGGTCTGCCTGTGCTCAATTGCTCTCTCTCTAACAAATAAATAAATAAAATCTTTAAAAAAAAAAAAACTACTCCACCAAGACACATGAGCTTTGATGACACTTTTCCTTCAGTTGAATGAAATCCTACTTGCTCCTTGAACAGGAGATCTATCAGACTCCACCAGAGTGGTATAGAAGAGAACAGAAAAGCTTATCTTACACATGCTGCCAGGTAACGAGTGTCATTACCTGTGCATATCTGAACTGGGATCTCTATGTCTAGGCTGCCCTTGAACCAAGAATGATGGGCTGCACAAAGCAATAAAGGCTGAAATCTTGTTGATGGCAGAGACTTCCAGGTTCACCACAGTTTAATGTATGGCCATCGAGAGGAGATTTAGTGCTCCATGAAGAGGTGCCAGATTGAATGAAAATCAGGCAGCTCTATTCAAACACATTAGCAATCAAATGATACAACTACTGAGATAAATGCAAAGAGAGAGACAGAAAAAAAAAAACCCCAGTGATTCATGAATACTAATTAAAGAGGGAAAGGCCAGCATAGACATTGTTCTTATCTCCTTGGAGTCTGACTCTAGACTCTAATTCACCAGTAAGATTTGATAACTTGACCCAACAATGATTTCAAGTTATTGTTGATTCCACACTTAGACTAGCTTTGCTACTAAAAGGCATCCCCCCACCCCCCCCTCCACACACACATATAGTAAGAAAGAGCAAAAAGAAATGGTGCTAAGAATGGGGGCTGAATACCGCATCTTTCAATAGGCAAAGGGAAGTAAGATTATACAAAGTGTCACTCTAGCAAATAACAAGCCTAATATTCTGTATTGATTCTCTAAGCTGTTATCTTTATTTTGGCTGCCATAGTACATTGGTACAATATCTCTGGGAAACATTTTTGCTGTGATTCAGAGCCCATGATTTTAAAAATTTTATAGAAATTTATTCAATAAATGCATTACCTTCTACTTGCCACACTGAAACTCACATAATCTGATGAAATGTTCTCACATTTTATGAGGGTCATTTTGACATTTTACAGTCTCTCAGAGTTTAGTGTCCTTAGCAGATGTCAAAATGAAGAATCTTGAGTTTAGGAAAGAAAATAATTCGTCTTGCTTAGTTCTCTAGACCAGCAACCATTTTAGGTGTCTGGGGCCTTTCCCTTGGGATCTATGACACGAGGACATTAGATGCTATGTAACAACCTCCCTTACAGCAATTCTGTTTTCTAGAATAGTAGCTCACTCCCCCCAAGGAGAACTAATATTTTGCTGTTGGTCTACATTGTTTATTGTTTTTTTTTTTCTAGAAACTTCAGCTAGACTTATCCTTATGTTCCTTGTGTTCTCTTTACCCAACAGAGATCTAAGGTGTCACTTACTTCAAAGTGATAATACCCTTTTGCATTGGTTCTGTTGTACAATGGATCACATGAACTATGCTTCTTGCTGTATAGGTTCATAGTTGCCGTCCATGGAGTTGAAAAACAAAACTGAGTATATATATGTCTTTCGTTGGATTTCTATGGCATCGTTGATTCAAATGTTGTGTTTACTCTCTCTTCTTTCAAAAATGGTGTTATTTCTTTTCAGTTGTCAAAAAACAGCAAGTGTGGAAGTGATAATTTTCACACTGTCTTAAATGTAATGTGATAAGCTGGTAAAATTACTGAAAATCAATTAGTTTCTATTACTAGAGTCATGTATTCAAGGTCCTGTTCCGTCTCTGGATACTATAACTGTTGTCTCCTCCTCTCCAAAATTATTTTTAGAAGAAAACCACCCAAAGATTGTTTTTCTAGAGCAAAAACCAGGTAAGACCTAAGCATTTAATCTTGTGCTAATTAAGACAGGGGCAGAAGTAATCACTTCTCTTCTTACACTTTTAAACCACATATTCTTGAAAGAGAAGTTACCATTTACCTCAGAAGGCCTAAAATTTCCAGATACTACAACTTCTGTATCATACAATCTATGGCTTTTGATATAAGATAAAGGCTATGTTTCCCAGGCATGTGGTTTCATATATATCTCATCACATCGAGAGTTCTTTCTTTTCTATTATCCTCTGATACAAAATAAATTAACAAGTTCAGTTGAACAAACATAGCCTGAAGTTTTCATTATTTCATAATGTTACTTTTTTCATGGATTTACACTTGAACATGCTTTTTTATCAGGATAAAAGTTGCCCACCAAATTTCCCTTGCTTTTCTCCGTTTCATGTTTTAGGAGGACAACTTTTGTTTCAAAGATTAATTTTGGTGTCAGATAACTTCTTACATTATGCCCGGAGAAACCAAATTGCTCTAAAAACAGGAGCACCAAAGCACCAACAATGTTGTTAAAAGGTAAATGACATTAATTACTGATTTCAGAGTGTTAGTGATTCCATTTTCCCCACTACAGAACAGGGCAGCCATTCTCAGCAAAGTTTTCAATTAACATTGACTTCTACTTAAAATAAAGCACGAATGTAGAAGAATTGTTTTAAACAGTTGTTAAGCAACATGAAATTGTAGTATGCCAAGATATAGCTCCTGTGTTATTTAGGGCCTACAATTAATTTTTAAAAATCAAAACACTTTTAAAAATAGCCTTGTATATTGAATTCCAGCATGGCGCTGCATTTTCGTACAGCCATTTCTGTAAAATGCAAGTTTATTTATAGATTGCATGTGATTCAAGGATGTTACAATATAAAAGGAAATGATACTCTAGAGTGTTTGTTCAGGGCTGTTTGGGGCTCTGTTAGAATGTTCAACTTACTCAAAGGATTGCTTTTAATCTTCAGAAGCAAAAGGAATTTCATAAATTAAAATTGTTAGCCAGATGGAATTTCTTGATTAATTTTTTAGTGTTTGGTGTTAAACATAATAATGAAAGAAAGAGTGCTGAGAGTAAACCCAATTAACATTTCATAAAATTTATTGCTCTAGATGGCTTGCCCTTTTATTTTTATGGTTTCCATCTACTGTCTTCATGGACAACCTGACTCTCTGGAAAAACTGAGCATGGCCAACTTCCCATCCTGCTTCCCTTCCTTTCTTTTCTTCTTTTTTCAACTTCCTTCTCCCATTTATTCTCCATGTATTCATTGAGTCCTTACAAGCCTACAGGCATCATTCAAGCACTCATTTTGTCCTATTCTTTATGGATCCTGGTAGAAAGAATATTTTTAACAGTCCCTAGTTGTGGGTCACTGCTGTTAGAATGGTACTACTCTTGCGGTACAAGAGACTCTTAATTCCATCTGCAATCATATACACTAACTTAGAGTTTGATAAAAACTAGTATTTGTGACATTGAAAAGCAAAGGGAACATTTGCCCTATATTTTTCTTTATAATTATTTTCAGCTTTACTGAGGTTTAATTAACAAAAATTATAAGATACTTAAAGTGTACAACATGAATATTTGATATATCATACACTGTGAAAGAATTTCCACAATTGAATTAATTAACACATCCCATCACCTTACCTATCTACCTTTTTTTTTGTGTGTGAGAACCTTTAAGTTCTATACTCTTAGCAAATCTCATTTATACAATACACGATGTTATGTATTAGATCCTCAGATCTTATTCATTTTTTTAAAAAAGGATTTTATTTATTTATTTGACAGAGAGGGAGAGGGAGGGAGAGAGAGAGCACAAGCAGGAGGAGGGACAGGCAAAGGGAGAAGCAGGGTCCCTGCTGAGCAGAGAGCTCAACACGGGGCTCAATCCCAGGACTCTGGGATTATGACCTGAGCCGAAGGCAGACACTTAGCCCACTGAGCCACCCAGGTGTCCCAGATCTTATTCATGTTATAACTGCAAATTTGTACCGTTTTACCAACCTCTCCCAATTCCTCATCCCAACCGTAGCCCCTGGCAGTCACTTTTCTATTTTCTGTGGGTATAAGTTCAACTTTTTGGGTTTTTTTAGATTCCACATATAAATGATACCACACAGCATTTGTCTTTCTCTGTCTGGCTTATTACACTTAGCATAATGCCCTCCAGTTTCATCCATGTTGCTACAAATGGTGAGATTTCATTCATTCTCTTATTTTTATGGTTGAATAATATTTCAGTGTGTGTGTGTGTGTGTGTGTGTGTGTGTGTGTGTATACACACAAACCACATTTTCTTTATCCATTCATGGACACCTAAGTTGTTTCCATACCTGTCCTACTAACCTGGGATACATCTAGACAAGGACCATATCTTTCATGTTTCATGTCCTTTCAGTTCTCAGAACAATGCTAGCTGTACTGGCCACCATTTACCCACTGATTCTAGGAATTATTTCCCCTCTCCCCCCACACCATTCATATAACTACGTTAGGAATTGCCAAGCTGAGCTAGAACTCCATGCCAGGGCTGGATGTGTAATTTGTGACATCCAGTGCAAAATTAAAATGTAGACTATGTTGTTAAAAAATTATTGGGAATTTCTAGATGGAAACAGCACGGCATTAAGCAGAGCATGGGATCCTTGTACGCACAGATCCCTGTGTCACTGCACAGGTTTTATGTCCGTGAAGCTGGGCCTGCTCTACACACACACACACACACACACACACACACACAGCTATGGTTTATTTGTCCTGAGGAAAGGGAATATCTGACACATTTCAGTCAGGGCTCTTTTTTTTTTTTTTTCTAAGATTTTATTTATTTATTTGACAGAGAGAGATCACAAGTAGGCAGAGAGGCAAGCAGAGAGAGAGGAAGGGAAGCAGGCTCCCTGCTGAGCAGAGCCCGATGCGGGGCTCGATCCCAGGACCCTGGGATCATGACCCGAGCTGAAGGCAGAGGTCTTAACCCACTGAGCCACCCAGGTGCCCCTCAGTCAGGGCTCTTACCTGGCTTATTTGTTTGTGACAGAACGAAGAGAAATTTGTCCTAATTGGGTAAAACTAAGGACCTACCTGTAGTCTTGTTTCCAGCCATGAGAAGAAAGCCATTGATATGTGGAACACACAGCCCTTCATTCTATCTCAGACATGCGCAGGGAAATTTTGTACATATCCAAATATCATCTAAGGTCCAGATGGCCTGATAGTGTCCCCTGCAGCCCTGCAACTTACCATCCACTAGCTTTGAAGCTCAAGAGGCTGGATCATGTGACCTCTTGAGCATTTTCAAGATCTATAATTCTCTTGAGTCTGTAATCTGATTTTATCAGACCAACTTCATCTATAACCAAAATGTGTAGAAATACAGAAAAGCTCCTGATTACTCATTCTTCTCAGTCAAGGTTCAAAGAATAGCCATTTGTTTAGACCTTCACAGTATAGTGACCACTGAGATAAAAAAAACCTTTCCCAGAAGGCTGGCCATCAGCCAACACAATTTTTTAGCAGGCTGATTCTGAGTGCTCCCTTTAGGGGAAAATCACCTAGGTCTAAGCAAAAAAGACCTCATACTCCAGGGAATGTCTGCCTCCACAGTTTCAGTCCCTTTCTCCTTTCCCAGTAGCACAACTCTAAAGAATTTTCTCAAAGAGGATTCACAAAACACTAGTAAATGAATACAGATTGGCTCCTGGCAAACCTCTTCACTGACATTCTTCTGGGAGCCAGTTTTAAAGAGTATCTTGAGGGGCAGGCAGTCATCTTCCAAGGACTGGGGTCTAGGCTTCGGTTTTTCTGAGTTTTTTTCCTATCCCCATATTAGTCAGACTCTTCAAGGAAAGAAACAATGATCGATATTAAATGAAGGCTGTGGGTGAATTCTAAATTGAACAAGGAGTCACTTCACAAACATAAGTACAGGAAATTACGGAACACTTAGCTGGGTTTACTGTGCTATCTCAATTATTTTAAAATGGAAATGTATATAGATGGAAATCTGTTCCAAGGAGAAATAAGTATTTTCTCAAATATCCCAGAATGTAGGGCCCTGGGTGCAGAGAAGCTTACGGCAGAATAATATTTAAGCAAGTTGTCATTCTCAGGCAGACTTTGCTGTTTATGTCACCTTTTGTAAATTTGTAGGTGAAGATGCTAGACCGCAGCATGATAAAAACTCATATTTTCACAGTGTCTACCAAGATCTATGCATCCCCCCCCCCAATCATGGCTGGGTTAATATCCAGAGCCCTGCTTCTGTGCACTGCCTCAGAGGTGAGAAATTGATATGTGCCATAATGATGACTTGCTCCTACATTAATATTTTTAGCTCTTTCAATTGAATACAATTTAGCTTTTTATCTCTTAAGTAAAAACAGAATAAAGCTAAGGTGAAACCTGTAGGGCTGGAAGTGAATGCAAGCCTGCAAAGACAATCCCTCAGGGAAGGCTCTTCCACAAATGTCCAGAAGATTATGTCCATATGTCTTTCTGGAACCTTTGCCAAGATAGTCACAGGATCAAAAGTACTTCTTCATGCCCATTATGCAGTGTCACATCTTACAGAGCCAAAGGAATAAATTCCAGACATGCAGAACACACATCCCTTCAGCCTCTCCCAGGCAAGCTGTCAACTCCAGCATTAATGCACAAATCAAAAAGGGCAGCCAGGGCCTTAAGACTTTTCCTGCTAGCCTATTCCTTACTTGTCTGCCTTCCTAATGCAGTGGAGTGAGAAACCCACAACCGAGCCCTTGTCCTTCACACTGCACTCTCCCGTGCAGGGATTCCTAGACTGGAAAAAAATACAGTTAGAGAGGGAGCAGGAATAGAGGGAAGTGATTTCTTCAGGTGGAGGAGGAGAAAGAAGTCAAATATTCCAGAGCTCTCTAGTAAAGGACCTACAACAAAAATATTGACCGCCTGTCCTTGAACTGGCTAGAGAACGGGCTCCCACTGCTGCTCCCCTTCTCCTCAGCATATTCCATTTCTCTTTCTCCCCATGGTCTGTCCTCCATAGCTGAATGCTTCTGAATGTTTTCGCTCTTAGAAACAGTATGATTCCTGTCAAACCACAGCTTCAACTTTTCAGAAAAGCTCTTGAGCTTTCATTTCTGCAACCAAGATCAGCCATCTGTCATGTACAGTGGCATTTCCAACTGACTGCTGTAAATCTCCACCTGGATGCCCTGCCCACACCTTGAAAGCAACAGGTTCACCATCCCCCCTCTGAATGCAACCTTCCATCTCTGGACTTTTTTCTGTTAATTAAACCTGCTCTCTCAGCCACCCTGGCTACAAAGGTTGAAATTCTATGTGAACCTTGCCACTTCTGTACTGTCACACATGTTTGGTGATGGCTCCCATGGGACAAGAAGCAGCTGTGGGGGAGAGGATACCAAATCCCATCGGTATCCCATTAGGGACACACTGAGTTTGAGAGGTCAGTGAGACATCTAAGTGGATATAGGCAGGGATAGTGGAAAATGCCAGTCTGAGAAACAAGAAGTTGAGGCTGAAAATATACATTTGGGAGTCATTAGAAGGTAAATGTGGTTAGGACCATAAAAGTGATGAAGTTACCTGAGACAGGACGTATAGTATGATTTCAACATTGTTTATATAGTCTTGAGAGCAGGCATGAAGTTTCTGGGGGCAAAAGAATTTTTGCATTATGAAGAGGACCTCCGAAATTATGAATCTGGGAACCAATCATGAAGATTTTCTGGTATTTTCCTCAGGATGTTTTTATAGTTTTTGGTTTTACATGTAGGTCTATGATACATTTTGAGTCAAATTTTGGGTTCAGTGTAAGGGATGGATTGAAGTTCTTTTCTTCTTAAATGGATATTTAATTGTTCCAGCACCATTTGTAGAAAAGACTATAGTTTTTCTACTCAATCACCTTTGTACCATTGTGAAAAAATCAGTTGTGCATGTATATGTGGGTGTATTTCTGGATTCTCTAGTCTTTTCTGTTAATTTATATGTTGATCTTTATACCAGTACAACACTGTACTATCATAGCTTTATAATAAAACCTGAAATTGGTTAGTGTCAGTTATACAACTTTGTTCTTATTTTCCAAAGTTGTTTTGCCTATTCTAAGCCCTTTGCATTTCCACGTAAATTTTTGAATTAGCTTGTCAATTTCTACAAAAAGCATTGCTGGAATTTTGACTGAGATTACATGGAAGCCATAGATTAAGTTGGGGAGAGCTGACTTTTAACAATATTAAGTCTTGTTTAGTTTACTTAGTTCTTTATTTTTTCTCAACAACATCTTGCAGTTTTCAGTATACATGTCTGGCACAATTTTGTCAGGTTTACCCTTAAGTCTGTTATACTTTTGGCACTGCTATGAATGGTATTGTCTTAAAACTTTTTTTTTAATTGCCCCCAGTATACAGAAACATAACTAATTTTTTGCATATTGCATTCTGCAAATTTACCAAAAATCACTTATTAGCTTATTGACTTTGTTGCAGATTTCATCAGATTTTTCTACATGGACAATCATATCATCTGCTAATTAAATCAGTTTTACTGCTTCCTTTTAAATCCAGATATTTATTTATTTATTTATTTATGCCTTATTGCATCAAGTAGAACTTTGATGACAAGGTTGAACAGAAGTCATGGGAATCTACATACTTGCTTTATTTTTAGGAGAAAGTATGTTTTATATATTTACCCGTTAGTTATCAGTTCCAGCACTCCTTGTTCCTTCACGTAGATACATATTTCCATCTGTTATCATTTTTCTTCTGCCTGAAGAACTTTCTTTACCATCTAAGTATGCTGCTGATGAATTACTGTATTATTTGTATGTAAGCAAAAGAGTATTTTGCCTTTAATATGTAATGATTTTTTTTCCTGAGTTTAGAATTCTAGGTTGCAGTTGTTTTTTATCCCTTTACTTAAATATGTTTTCCCAATGTCTTCTCACTTCCATTGTTTCTGATAAGAAATCAGCTGTATCCTTATCGTTCCTTGCTGTATATCTTCCCTCCCCCCCACCCCCTGGTTGGTTTTAAGATTTTTCTCTTTATCCTGGCTTTGAGCAATTTTATTTGATGGCTTTGCTCTTAAAATTTGTTCCGAGATCTGTGGATTTATAAGTTTTACCAGATATGGAAAATTTTTAGCCATTTTCAACTTCAAATATCGTTTTGTCCATTTCCTCTTTTCCCACTTCTGTCCTTTAGGGACTCCAATTTTATAATATTAGGCTTCTCAAAGAAGCAGCTTACTGAAGGTCTTTTTATTTTTTTAATTTTCTTTTTATTTGGATAGTTCCTATTACTATACTATATCTTGAAATCACTAGTTTTTTGTTGTTGTTGTTGTTTGGTAATGTCTCTCTGCCATAAGTTCCAACCAGGGTATTTTTCTTTCCAGATGCATCTTTGGCAATGAAGCCTATGAGGGAAGGGACATTATTCATCAGGTGGACATCAGGGTCCAAAAGAAGTTTTCCAAAATGGGTATTTGGCAACTCTCCCTTTACTCATTTGGTGACCTTCCCCTCTTTCAATTCTAATTTTTATCCAAGGTTCACATACATGGTTTAATATACAAGCTAGATGCTTAAAGTATACATGTTAGTTAGAATTAGTTTAAGCTGCATTTAGTGGAAACCCAAATGACAATGTCTTATATATACAAGATTTATTCTCATTTATTCTCTCATAGTAAAAGCTGTTTAGTGCTACATAGTCCATAGCTTGTTTGATAACTTCGGAAACATGTTCTCCTTCTAGCTTTCTGCTTTGTTGTCCTCAATCACAGTAAGCTCCAGGCTTTCACATCTGCATTCCAGGCAGCAGAACATAATAATAATAATAATAATAATAATAATAATAAAATGAATGTTATACTCGATAATTTCTGCTTACACTTCATTGGCCAGGATGAAGTTATATTGCTACATCTAGCTGCAAGAGTGATTGAGAAGCATGGCATTTTATCTGGGCATACCACTCTCCTGAATAAAATTGGGATTCTATTACCAAGGAAAAGGGGAGAATGGTAAGCAAAAACACTTCTGTCATAGTTTCTAAGAAGAGCTATAATTCTCTGTTCCATCTTCCTTCTCATCCTGATTTCCAGTTCCTAGAGGCAACTGTTTTCAACTATTTTTTTTTAAAGATTTTATTTATTTATTTGTCAGAGAGAGTGAGCACAGGCAGACAGAGAGGCAGGCAGAGGCAGAGGGAGAAGCAGGCTCCCTGCCGAGCAAGGAGCCCGATGTGGGACTCGATTCCAGGATGCTGGGATCATGACCTGAGCCGAAGGCAGCTGCTTAACCAACTGAGCCACCCAGGCGTCCCTGTTTTCAACTATTTTATCCATTTCCCCTAACATTTACCTTCATACTCAGACAAAACAACAACATTGTGCTGCTAATTATTTTCTTGTTTTAAATACTGTCTATTTAAGGGCACCTGGTGGTTCAGTTAGTTGAGCTTCTGACTCTTGGTTTTGACTTGGGTCATGAGTTCGGGGTCATAGGGTCACTCCCCTCCACCTGCATTGGCTCTGCACTTGATGCAGAGTCCGACTGGGGTTCTCTCTCCCCGCCTCCTTCTGCTCCTACCCCCCAATGCAAGCTCTCGCTCTTTCTCTCTCTCTCTGAAATAAATAAATACATCTTTAAAAAATACTATTTATTTTACCATGGAAAAAGGGGGAAATTTTCCCTTTTATACACTTACGCCTACACCACTTCGACTTCCTTTCACCCATTCTTCCAGCATAATTATGTCATAATTTTATTCACTCTATACCCTATGTTTATATTGTTGGGGCCATGTTAATATGATTCAAAGCTGTGTTACACAGTATATTAAATTACATATCCTCTTTTTAATTTTTAATTTTCACTGAATGATTTTTTCCTCTTATTTTTTTAAGCTTGTTCTTCTGATTGTTGCAGGTAGAGCTTGATGTCCTTTTAAAAAAATATTTTATTTATTTATTTGAGAGAGAGAATGAGAGAGGGAGAGAGAGAGAGAGAGAGCACAAGAGGGGGGAGGGTCAGAGGGTGAAGCAGACTCCCTGCTGAGCAGGGAGCCCAGTGTAGGACTCCAGGATCATGACCTGAGCTGAAGGCAGTCGCCTAACCAACTAAGCCATCCAGACACCCCTCCTTTGCTTAGTTTTGAATGTCCCTAATTTATCCGTAAGCTTTCAAGTGTAACTTGCTTCTCAATACAGCCAAACATATATTTGTTTATCAATTTCATCTTTGTTTTAGAGACTTGCTTCTGGAACTCCCTGTTTCCTATTTTTTCTGATCTGGGCTGGTTGCTCCATGGTCCTAATACACTATCGCCTTCCTGAACAAGCATATTATCATCACTCTGGGGATTCCCTCCACCTCATGCATGTGTTGGGTCTCTATTTCCTTGTTCCTGTGCTATGTCTTCTTTCTTGGTTTATTACTTGATTTGGTAAGGCACATTTTCTAGTAGTTTCTTGAGGAAGGACACATTGGGAGTTAATTCTTGAGATACACATCTGACAGCATCTTTGTTCTAACCTCATACTTGGTTGATAATTTGGATGGGTTTAAAATTCCAGGTTGGAAACAGTTTCCCTCAGATTTTTTTTTCTTTTTCACTTAGACTTTTTAAGGCATTGCTCCATTCTCATTTTTAATGTTACTGTTGAGAAGTTCTATGGCATTCTGCTTCTCAGTACTTTTATGTCACCTGTTTTTTTTTCTCTTTGGATGCTTTTTGGATCTTCTCTTTATTCCTAGTGTTCTGAAATGTTATAACAATGGCTCTGTATGTGGGTCTTTTTTTAATCTATTTAGCTGGGCATTCCATTGACTATCAATCTGAAAATTTGTATCCTTCACTTATGGATAAATAATTTGAATTATTTTTCTAGTAATCCCCCTCTGTCCTCTCTTCTCAGGGCTCATACTATTCAGATGTTGGCCCTCTTAGATTGATTTCTTCTCTCTCAATATCTTTGTTATTGTGAGTTTATTCTCCTTTAATTCATTTTCTGTCATTTATATATAATCTTAGGAAATAATGGTAAATTCATGTGTCCAGTCCTCTCTATTTAACTGGAACTTTCCAACTGCTTTTCAGATATTTTTATTTTGGGTAAGACGGCTTTTGTAAAAATCTATATGGTCTCTCTGAGAGGATAGTCAGACTTCCTTTTGTTGGTTTGATTCTTCACCTATCAAACTTTGCTCCAGGATGTTTACACAAAGTAGAAACAAAGGTGAGTGAGTGAAAGTATAACAGGACCAAGTGCAAGCCCCCTGGGCATGTTATTCACTCTCTCTTGTAAGGTTTATTCATTTCAGAAATGAGAGACAATGACGACCACCTTTTATAGCTCAGGGTTGCTTGAAGATCAAATGAGGGCATGTAAATGAACATTATTGGAAAGATATATAGTGGTATATTAATGCGAAGGATTATAGCTCTCAGAAAGGAACACAGAACCTCCTAATGAACACTTAATTAGAACTTGTTTTTGCTGTTTTTAACCGAGAAAACTAAATAGAGCAAGAATCGAAGAAGCAAGAGTCAGGTAAGATGCTAAGCAAGGTGACTGAGGAAGCTCTGGACAGTGGATGAAACAGAGACCTAACAGATAGAGAGACAGAGTTCATACTCTGATTTCAGAACCTATTTGGGCCATCCCTAAGTGTCTTTGTGCACAAAATAGGAAGATAATGTCTACCTTGTAGTGTTGCTGTATGAAACAGATTTACAGAGATAAAAATAAATATGAAGCTTCTGGAGCATAGCTAGCATTTAATAAATGGTAGCAATTATAAGTGGTTAGGGGTTTGTTGGTTCTAGAGCTGGGCTGTCTGGGTTTTGTCTAATATTTCATCTATTTGTTGTGTGATTTGGGGCAAATGACTCGACTTTTCTCAGTCTGTGTCCTTATCTTTAAGATAGGAAAGTAATAGTAGCCACCATAGGTATAAATATTGAATAGGTCAATCAATGGAAAATGTCTAGAGCCCTGGCACATAATCACCACTCAATAAGTTTTAGGTATTATTATTATTGTTATTAGCTACTAAACAACAAAGCAACTGTTTCAACCATGCATCAAGTCATCATTTGGAGGCCAAATAAAGTCACAAATGTAATTTAATTTGTGTGCTAAAATAAATTTGCACATAATAAATAAATAGAGATTACTTGTCCTGGTACCAGGTGGCTCATTATCTAAAGGGCCTCCAGTCTTGTGTCCTTGGTCTCATAGGTCTTTAAGCCAGGGATGGCTCAAAGACATTCTGGTGTCAGTGCTCTAGGCCAAGTCCTGATTTTTCCCTGAAAAGCAGAAGCCCTAAACTGGGAAAGAAGAAGAAGGATGAATTATCTCCTGAACAGGCTTCCTTCATGGACATCCCCAAAGAGCTTCAGACATCAGGTTCTGAATCAGAACCTGAGGACTTATAGAACTTTATCAAACTCTGTCCTCTTACTTCAAATATTCCAGTAGTAATTGCCTACCCCAACCAATGATTAGATTGACTCTGGAGACCCTGTAAGTCACTCACCAGCCCCAACTTTCCCTGGCTTGCTTTTGACTCCAAGCTGCCTCTTGCCCTGGGACTACCTGCTTCACCCTCTGGCATGGCTCTAAACTGTAAGGATGGCAGCATTGCCCAAGAGCTCAATGAACGTTTGTTGAATGCGTAACTAATTGGTGGGGGTTAATATAGTGAATTTGTCTGTATTCATATCATAGCCTATATATGAAACATAAAAGTAACATGTAGCTTATATTTTTAAAGTTAATATCTAGTGTTGGCTGCCCTCCCCCAGGCTCAGGTACGTGCCTTGTAGTGGTTTACTGTTTGCGTCTCCTCTATAAGACTATGACTCTCTCAAAGGTGGAGGACTTGCTTTTTCTCCTCTCTAATATTTGAGGAGTGGATAAATGACTGAATCTATCCACTCAGCAAATATTTGTTGAGCGCTGAGCAATGATCTGGAGATACAGCAGTGTTCCAGAAAGAAGAGGTCTGTGATCTCATGGAGCTTATATTTTGGAGGAGGAGACAATCCATAAATGAGTAAATGAACAAGCTAATTTCAGACAATGAATGCAATAAACCCCTCATAAATTCCATCAGTGCAAATTTCTCTGGTATTTTTTATAAGGAAAATGTAATGTGTAATTTGCCCCCCCCCCCCAGTGCCTTCTCTGTGCATCAAATCCCTGCAGAGGGTGAGAATATAGACTGCAGAGATTTATCTAAATTACTAAACTGTAATGATCTAGTCCTCCAAAATGAGAAAAGCAACAGCATTGCTTAAGTGTTTTAGCTTGGCCTACAATTTGCTGATCAGAGGCTAGAGGTGAGGTGCCATAAAACTATACAGGCTTTTAACTGATAGGTTTGCAGAAGGTTCAGCTGCAAATCTGTGCTCTGTAATTGGAAGTTTAAAGGCACAAATCTCAGGTCATTTAAATAAAAAGCTCAATATTCCTTCCACCTTCTCCCTCTTCAAAAAATAGCAGGAAACATCTCTGTCAGAAGTAATCTGATACACGTTTGTAACTCCAAATGGAAAAAAAGAAAAAAAAAAAAGGAAGCTATTGACAACTAAGTTCTTACACATAGCACTTTTCAGGTGTCAGTGTATATAAGAACAATCCTTTCTTTAAAACATGGTAATATATTTTGAAAATACTATTCTACACATCTGAGTGGTAACAGGAAAACAAACTTAGATACCTAGACCAAATTTCACCCTTTGATGCACACAGATAACTCTTGCTGAGATAACCATACAAAAGCCAGGGCTGTACTTGGATCTCAGAGTAATGGTGCTTTTCCAAGAGCAGAAGCTGGTCTTCAGCATGTATGCTTGTGTTCTGTACCCACTGCCAATGAAAAGTTTTGAGAACTCAGTAGAAATTAGGGCTGAGAGAATGAGTACTGACCTTCCTTTTTGTTAAATGATTTCTGCTTGTGGCTTTCAGAAAAGCTTATGTTTTAGTGTGATATGAGTATGCATGTGCCTATGGAGATCCTCTGATTAGTTAGTAATCTGTAGGTGGCCAAGAAGTGGGATAAATAGGAAGTAGGGCCATGAAACAAAAATGTACCAACCAAGGTATATCCTACTAGTGCATCTCCTCCATCAGCATCGCTTGCTTTTCTTTCAGATCCCTGTTCTACAGACAGTGACAGAACAAGCAGCGGTTCCACAGAGCCAAGGAGGGGGCAGAAGAAAAATGAGGTCTACTCCTTTTCTTCTAATCATACTCCTCATGTTTAAAATAAAGCTTCAGAATCTTGGAACAAAAAGCATTGACATTTGTGGGAAGGGGTGTACTTTTAAGTTTGTATTAAGACAATTCTATAACATGATGAAAATAATTTACATATTTCATTCTAGGCACACACGAAAAAAGTGAGAATAAATGATTCCAAAGAGATTACTCCTTAGAAAAGAGCTATTATACAACTTCTATTCTTGCCCTAATATTTCACTTAGATTTATAGTGAGAATGTGATCAGAACACATTCACCCAAGCAAGATACTGCCTAAGAATTTTGGTTATTATTCCCTCTCCATGTATAATTACCCACGCATTTACAAAGGAAGCACATGCGTACAGATAGACAGACACATGCACACACAATGCCATCTCATAAAGCACAGTCACTTTTGACAAGCTTATTTCTAGTAGGTGCCCAGTCAATTGGTTTCACAGCTTAGCTATTCATCGACAGACAGGGCGTCTGTGTTTTCCCCCATGCACTTCCAGTTTGTAGAACAGTGCCAGACTGGCACCTTGTCTTGTGACTTGATAACAAATTCCATTAATAGCACATCCAGTGGTACTAACACGCAGTCCCTCTCAGCTGGGGGGAAGCTGGCAATCAGTGCCAGCCTGAAGAATTGTAAGGGTTGGGGTGCCCACATGCCAGGCCATGCATAAGAGGGCGTCTATGAATTCACAGCCTCTGTGTGCACAGGGAATTGCAAAAGGGGAGCTTTGAAACTAAAAAGATGAGGGAAGATTATGGGTAAAGACTTTCTTAGTTTCTGCCATCTTCACTGGGTGAAATCGGAGGTGAAACAAAATCCCCATTGTTTCACTGGGTTGGGACCAGGCTTGGATCTGTGCTCTGTTTATCCCCCCAACACATTGCAAGTTCTCAGTGATTATCATTATCATTATTAATGATGGTAATAATTGACAACATGGTAAATAACTTGAAAAGAGCTAGTTTCCTGAAGAAAAAAAAATAAGTCACTGTAATAATGGCTCTTTTACACAGTAATAAATAGCACATTTGTGTCTTGGTATTTTAAATTATGTCTTTGTTTGCTGAGGCTGGAGGGCATAGGGTGCAGTTTTGAAATCCAATAAATGAACAAATGAATTAGCATTAGGAAAAGGGTACATGTTAATCAAAGCCAGCCATTTGGACTTCGGGGCCTTAATTGCATGTAAATTTTCCATTTTGCTTCCTTCTTTCTAATTGCGCTTTATTTCTGGATTTGTAGAGCCTTACCCATAAGAGAAAGAAAATGGTGCCGAGGTTTTACACTCTGACACATAAAATAACTCCTTCTGAAGGAAATACTCTGTAGCAGAGGTAAAGCTTAAAATGCAA
Organism: Taxidea taxus jeffersonii; assembly: GCA_003697995.1. Classification (NCBI taxonomy): domain Eukaryota; kingdom Metazoa; phylum Chordata; class Mammalia; order Carnivora; family Mustelidae; genus Taxidea; species Taxidea taxus. The sequence goes on from RCUC01164400.1 coordinate 45,946, forward strand.
ACATACTAAAAAGAAGGAATGAAAAGGATCCAGAAAGCTCCTGGTCCACCCATCATTTCTCCCTGATTTTGGTCAGTCATTGGTAAGAGAAAGAAGACAGACCTGAATAATCAGTCCCTGAAAAATGGAAGGTTAATAGGGTTTGTTTTTTTTTCCCTGAAGACTTGCTGAAGATCCTTCTTAATACTCTGATTGGGAAAAATGTATGTGTTTCCTTATACCTGTATCTTGAAACATTTTCCTGCATTTACCTGCAAGGGAAATATATTTACCTTGGTAAATAATTTCAATTAAATTGGAATTTTAAAAAAAAATAACATTTTTCTGCTATGCGAAATGATAGCTCAAACTTTTCACCTCTACTCTTTCTGTGATTTACAATGACGTCTAATACTGGAATAAAAACTCAAACATGATCTATGGAGCTTGAAGTGCATTTCTTTAGGAAATGGTTTGGCATGAATGTATTTGTGCAACCGAACTCATTTGTTTAAAAAGATGGCAGAGTAGATTTTACCTAGAAACCCCCTTAGAATTCCAAATACATGGTCTTTGGGGTATGGATTTATTTTTGGAGTCTGATAGAAAAAGATAGGAATCCATTTCAACTAAGAAAGCCTTTCTTGAAATATCAGCTCCATAGATAAATTGTCAACTTGGTGGAAGTAATAATAATAAAGATGATACTATCTCATTGAGAAACAGATTGAGCAACATTTCATCCCCTTTTTTTCCACAGAGCACCCATGGCCAGCTGTACTGCATCCACAGATTATGAATTCACACTGTTCCCTGATACCTCATTTCCTAGGGCTCCTCTACTGAAGGCCCCCAAGCATCTCACACACACTTGGAGAGGCATCGTTCCATCGCCTGTCTTCAAGCTCTATCATGGATTCCTCGTTTCCTTTACCCATACAATTGGAAAACTTGCCGGACACTTTAAGCCTGAATTCCACCTTGGGCCACCATGTGCTTGGTTTCCTCTCAGAGCCACGGAGCAGTTTTTGAGGACAGAGAAGAGTCTTTTCTAGGTCTCCTGCATTGTTCTGGCTGAGCTAGAAACTTCACATAGCGGCTGCCACCAACCACTTCCGGGCCACTCCAATGAGTCAGAACATTCCCCTCTGTGCGAGAATTCACTGTGCTCCCCAGCACTGTGGAAATGCCCTACTGAAGCACTCCTTGCATGGGACTTGTGATACTTTCCTGGAGCTCATGTCAAGAATCACCACAAACTGGGTGGTTTAGAACAACAGAAACTTGGGACGCCTGGGTGGCTCAGTTGGTTAAGCGGCGGCCTTCGGCTCAGGTCATGATCCCAGCGTCCTGGGATTGAGTCCCGCATCGGGCTCCTAGCTCGGCAGGGAGCCTGCTTCTCCCTCTGCCTCTGCCTGCCACTCTGTCTGCCTGTGCTCATATGCTCTCTCTCTCTCTGACAAATAAATAAATAAAATCTTTAAAAAAAAAAAAAGAAACAACAACAGAAACTTATTCTTGTGTAGTTCTGGAGACCAGAAGCCCCAATCAAGGTGTTGGTAGAGTTGGTTCCCACCAGAGGTTCTGAGGGAGAATTGGTTTCATGTTGGTCTCCTAGGTTGCCGGCAACCTAGTAGTTGCCAGAAACCCTTGGTTTTCCTTTGCTGTGGCAGCAAAACTCCAATCTGTTTAATTCTTCACATGGTGTCCTCTCCTGTACACCTGTGTGTGTGAGTGTGTGTGTCTTCTTTGTAAAAGGACACCAGTCCCATTGGATAAGGGCTCACCTTACTCCAGAATGACCTCATCTTAACTTGTGCAGGAAAGATAATTTTCCCTCACTGTTCTGAGTTCTTAGCTGAGATCCCCTAATGAAAGACAGATTCACAAGAGAAAGACAAACATGTTTATTATCATATAGACCGCATGTATACATGGGAGACATCTAGAGAAAAATGAGTAACTCCATGAGATGGTTTAGAATGTAGGATTAAATACCATCTGAATAGAAAAAGGAGAAGAATGATATTGGCCTTTTAGGGAGACTAAGGGATTTTTAGGAAAGTTGAATGAGCCCTCAGAGGCATCGATGGAGAGTTTGTGTCAAAGTTTGTCTGGGAATGATGTCCACTTTTTGTGTCTTCTCCTGCTATGAGAGTCGATTTTCCCTTGTTCATGCAACTCCCAGGGAGGGGATTTATGACAATGGAGTTTCTTTGGGAGAATTTGTCTTTAGGCAGATAAAGGGAATTCAGAGAAAGCCTCTCCCTGCATTTGCTGTTTTTCAAGTGCTTGCAATTCGAAATAATCAATATCTCAAAGTGGCATATTCTGAAGGCACATGTCTTGAACTCCTATAGTCCTCTATTTTGGGATGGCACGTTCCTCTCCTCTTCCACCAGATTCTATCTGCAAAGACTTTATTTCCACATAAGGTTTCATTCTGAGGTACTGGTGGTTAAGACTTCAACCCATCTCTGGGAGACACAACTAAGCTTACAACATTATTACAAGTTTTGTTTACATGGCCCCCTTTTCCTACTTCACTGTGAGCTCTTTGAAGACAGTTCTGTGTCCATTGCGTCTATCCCAGCACCCGCAATGTTGCAGTGCTCAATAAGTAATAACTGATTAATAAGTAAGCAAACTTACAGATTCACAGTTACTGGGTTGTGAATTGGGGAAATGTTGGTACTTGAGAGAAAAGGGACCCTGACTTGTGTTCAGGTGTCTAAAATTCATTATCCTGCAAAATATTGCCTGGAGTGGGTACAGACACTACAGTTTCATTTGTAAAACTACTTTTAGTGTTTCAATAAACCTGACAGGAATGGTACATGTATCCACAGAAAGGCTGCACAGACTAACCAAAATGCCTTCCGTTCCTAATGACACTGCAGGGTTAATTTGCAGGAGCCCAGGGCCATGTTGGGTGGTTTTCTCCAGTCTCCAAAGAGAAGGTGGAAGCAAGAGCTTGTATTTGCTCTTGGTGTTACATTTACTATCCTTATTTATCTACAGTAACTCCCCTTCTCTGGTTAAAAGCTGATGTGCTGGCTCTCTCCTTTTCTCTTTTCTCTCCACTTCCTGAGTCTTCCCCAGGCTTTTGTTGTTGTTGTTCTTGTTCCTAATTTCCTTGCATTATATCCTCTTCCTATTAAGCAACAAGCCTCACCAGCTTCCCCATCACAGGGGGAAAGGGATAGCTTCTCACCACAACATAAGAGCTCCACAACAAGAGGCCCTTAATAAAGTGGATATTAGAGGACTTTGGAATATCCTTTCAGCACAAATGCCTGGCTAGTAAAGCTATTGTTTTTCTGCATAATCCTACTTTGCATGTTAGAAGGGAATACCACCCTATAAGAAATTCTAATCTCCCCCGTGGCAGATGGACACCTTGGGTCTGCTATTACAAAAGCAAACAGGAACAGCTAATTAAATAATTTTCAAAATATCACTTCTAATATACTAAGTAATTACAAGTTACTCAGTGACAAGTGCCAAAGAAGATATCAACTGAGTGATGATATAGCAAGAGTAAGTTGGTGGGGAGTTTACAGAGGGCTTTCTAGCCTATCAACAGCATTGAAAGGAGTTTAGGAATTTGGAGTATGCCATCCCAGAATATGCCACTCTAACAAAAGGATTATTTTGAGCTGAAGGCATTTAAAAAAAAAAAAAAAAAAAGAACGAAAGAAAGCAGAAACAAAAAAACCTCTCTGCCCTCTCCTTCTTTGCCAGGAGAGGTAAAATGATTCCGAATCACTGGAGACAATTCTAGACTATTATAAATCCTAAATCCAGAGATGGCAGGCAGGAAGACACAAACCTTGGCAGACTAACTTTTATCTTCCATTAGTTTCCCTGTATATTTACCTTCCCATAGTTTGCCATCCCTAAAAGCCTAAACCCCCTTTCCTTTGTCTTATCACTTCCCTACAAAACTTACTGTTCTTTTGTTAAGATGCTGTGTTAAGTTCAAGTTCTCACCACCCCGTTGAGTTACTTATCACTGAGCACTCCCTTAAATATGTGCAAAGCACATGTTATTAAATTTCTGCTTATTTTTCTCTTCTTCATCTGTTTCTTCTTTCAGTTTAATTTGTAGGGCTCCAGCCAATGAACCCAAGATAGATAAAAGGAAAAGGTTTTTTCTGCACTACAGGGGGAGAAAAAACTTAGGAAAAGGGCCACAAAGAGATCATATTGTTCTCATTAAGGCATGGACCACATTTCACCACTGCCTTGGCCAGTCAAACACTTTAAATTTACTCTGCAAATTCCGCCATTTATTTCAGATTGATAAGCATGTCTCTAAAGACTTAGTATTGGGCAGGTCTTGTGACACTCTCAAATACCCTTATCTAATGACACCTTTTTAAATGTTTTAAGAACCTATCATTTTCATGATGAAACATGGAGGAAGTAGAACAAAGAATTAGAAGCTTCTGTGATGCTATGGTTCTCAACCTTGGATGTTCATTAGAATCATCCAGGAGCTTTAAAAAAATGTGTAAGCAGTATAGCCACTGTAGAAAACACTACAGATGTTTCTTAAAAAATTAAAAATAGAATCACCATATGACCCAAAAATTCCACTACTGGGTATTTACCCAGAGAATATGAAAACATGAATTCGAAGATATGTGCTTGTCTATGTTTATGGCGGCATTATTTACAATAGCCAAAATATTGAAACAACCCAAGTGGCCATTGATAGACGAACGGATAAAGAAGATGTGGTCTACATACACAATGGAATATTACTCAGCCATAAAGAAGAATGAAATTTTGCCATTTGCAGCAACATGGATGGATCTAGAGGGTATAATGCTAAGTAAAATAGAGAAAGACAAAGGCCAAATGATTTCACTCATATGTAGAATTTAAGAAATAAAACAAATGAACAAAGAATAAAAGAGACAAAAGATCAGATTCTTAATGACGGAGAACTAACTGGTGGTTAACAGAGGGGAAGTGGGTGGGAGAATGGGTGAAACAGATAACGGGATCAAGAGCACACTTACTATGATGAGCACTGAGTAATATAAAGGATTGTTGAATCACTATATTGTACACCTAAAACTAACATAACACTGTACATTAGTTATATTGGAATTAAAAAAATAAATAAAAGATAAAATATGTACAAGTGTCAGTATTTAAGAGTCTATTATTTACTTAAGCCCTGGTTTCTGGGTTAGTATGATCAGGCACTGGATTCTGGAAGAATTCCTTTTGGATTTCTGTAGTTAAGTTGGGTCTGTGCTATTTCTTCTTCTTCATTGTTTTAAGATTTAATTAATTAATGGATTAATTTAGAGAATGCATGTGCAGAGGGAAGGGAAGAGGGAGATGAATAAGAATTTCAAGCAGACTCGGCATTGAGCGTGGAGCCCAACACGGGCTCAATCTCACAATCCTGAGATCATGATCTGAGCTGAAATCAAGAGTCAGATGCTTAACCGACTGAGCAACCCAGGCGCCCTGGGTCTATTCTACCTCTATTCCAAGTGTTGGCATTGGCTTTTGTTTGAACGACATTTTTCAGCTCTGGTGCTTCCCATTTTCTCTTCTCAACCCTTGGCATCACATACTCCCCGCCCCCCCGCTTTAAAAAAAAAAAAATTTTGTTTATTTGAGAGATAGAAAGCAGGAGACAGAGCATGAGTGGGGGGTGGGGGCAGAAGGAGAGGGAGAAGCAGACTCCCTATGGAGCAGGGAGCCCTATGTGGGGCTCGATCCCAGGAACCTGGGACCGTGACCTGAGCCGAAGGCAGATGCTTACTTGAATGAGCCACCCAGGCACCCCAGCATCACATACTTGACTTTAGCATGAACCTGTGCTGCCCCATTAGATAGCTGGAGGCAGCTGTGTCAAGACCTGCAGTGTCATCCCGCCCAGCATCACAGATGCCTGAGTGAATACTGATGTCAAGATTACATGCATAGTGTTTGTCTTATTACAGCAAAAAGGTTTGGTGTTGGGCATGAGGGCTCAAGTTAGGGGCACTTCTCTTTCTCTTAATAAAGATATCTGGGGACGCCTGGGTGGCTCAGTTAGTTAAGCGGCTGCCTTCGGCTCAGGTCATGATCCCGGCGTCCTGGGATCGAGCCCCACATCGGGCTCCTTGCTTGGCAGGGAGCCTGCTTCTCCCTCTGCCTCTGCCTGCCACTCTGTCTGCCTGTGCTCGCTCCTGCTCTCTCTCTCTCTGACAAATAAAAAAAAAAAAAAGATATCTGCCATCTCTGTGGTCTTTGGCAACACAATGCTTATATTTCCATTTTGTCCATGAGTGATAGAATTAGGAATAAGACCATTAATCTTATTTTTTTGAAATTCTATAGTCTGCCTTTATTCATATTCCTCAAAATTAATAGACCAGATCATTCAGCTGGTGTGGCCCAGGAAAGTTTGAAGTCATGATAACTGTGATTTAAGAATCCTTATTCATGGGTAGGTGAGAAAGAGCCAAGGTTAAGGAAGTACCCAGCAGAAAGCTGCGGGTGCGAGAGGATGTGTGGATTTTCTGAAGCATTGGCTCCATCATTCGTTACTTTCTTTCTTTTTTTTTTTTTAAAGATTTTATTTATTTATTTGTCAGAAAGAGTGAGCACAGGCAGACAGAGAGACAGGCAGAGAGAATGGAGGAAGCAGGCTCCCTGCCGAGCAAGGAGCATGATGTGGGACTCGATCCCAGGACGCTGAGATCATGACCTGAGCTGAAGGCAGCTGCTTACCCAACTGAGCCACCCAGGCGTCCCCATTTGTTACTTTCTTTTTGTGTTTCCAGGATCAAAAGGTATATATTAGGTACACCTCAAGTGTTTGTGGAATGAGTAGATAAGAAAATTATTTGTAGAAGGAGCTCCCCCTGAATGGCTCTGACTTGCTCCTTGTGTCCTAGACTTCCTGACTAGAATGGGGTCAAATGCTGCTGCTCATTGATTTCTCCAGCTACCTTTTCTTCCTATTAGTTGGAATAGACACCATTTCTGTCTCATTCCTATATCCCTTCCACATAAGTCTTTGGCTTGTCAATCATGACATTCCCATTTATAAATCCATTTTGCAACTTTTCATCTACTAGGAAAAATTGGGATTAACTTCACTATTGTGAATGAATTATTTGTGTCTTAATTTTTTATATATTTTCATTTTGTTTTTCCCTAGTTTCTATTCTTTCTCCATTTTCCCCCAGATGTCATTTTCATGTCCATACATAGATCAGAATTAAGAATGAGAGGTAGGGGGCGCCTGAGTGGCTCAGAGGGTTAAGCCTCTGCCTTCCGCTCCGGTCACAATCTCAGTGTCCTAGGATCGAGCCCCGCATCGAGCTCTCTGCTCAACAGGGAACCTGCTTCCCCCTCTCTCTCTGCCTGCCTCTATGCCTACTTGTGATCTCTCTCTGTCAAACAAATAAATAAAATCTTTAAAAAAAAAAAAGAATGAGAGGTAGTGAAAACTCTTATTTGAGAGGATTGTGATAAGGATATCTATATCTGCTAAGGGCATTTTAAAATCAGTTTTAATTTATACTACGCATTTTGCTGAGATGATAACAAAACAATTGAAATCAACTCTGTTATTACTAGGGTCCTGGTCAGCCCCTTGGCCCTGGTCTCTTTTTCCTAGATGCCCTGTTGAAGGCCTGGCATAAAGTAGGCCATTAATAAAGATTTATTTAATGACTAAAAAGGAAACAGAGAGGCTTTTTAAAACTCAAATTAGTTCAATAGAGAGATTGGAATGGAATGAAATTTCAAAATTCTCTGTGAATCTTGTTTCTCACTTCTGCCTTTTCTAGATTAGCTCTGATAATCGCCAGTTGACTATTTAATTTCAAATGCATTAATTGATATAGTTTATTTTTCCCTAAAAAAATCAGTTTATTTGACTACTTATCCAATTGACTTTTTCAATTAATTTTTAAACTTTTGACTCATTTGTATCTCACAAGCCTGTTCTATACTTCCGAATGGTTCAAATAAATTACACCTCTAAAACTACTGGAAAGTTAGTCATAAAGCTTAATGTAACAAAAATCTCAATTTATGGAACCTAATTTTCCAGGGATGTAGGCTTTACGAAATGAAAATGACTGTTCCAATTCATCGTGTAAAATCTGCTTTCGGCTCAAGGTGATGGCGGAGGAAACTGCATTTGTGTCTCAGGCAATTCCCTTCAATGAATTGTCCTTTAAACACCCTCAATTCTGTGCATTCGTTGGGATTTCGGTTTTGCAAGCTTGTCCATTTTGTATAGTTTTCCTGGTCTCCTCAGCTTCTTTTCCCCTCACACCACCCACTGGGTACGATCACTCTGCAATTTCCTTCTCTACTCAAGTTCTCCAGCCACCACTCCCTTCCTCGGTTTCCAAGAATCACTCCAGCTTCTCCCTGGACATGAGTCTTTCTCTTCTAGAGTTCCCTTTTCCTTCTTTTCTTTGCTGATGCATTTCCTTGGTGGTCAGCATTTGTTACCATGAAAATGTCAACCCCTGAAAGTTTCTTCCCAAGTCTCGCAACATTTCCGGAGAATGGTCTGATTTCCATATCTACTGAATATTATTTTTAATGGCAGTGCCCTTGACCCTGACCTGTTCTGTAAAAAATGAAATTTTGCTTTATTTTCTCTCATTTTGTGCCAGGTCTTGAACCCAATATTTTTGTAGTTGAAAGCTCTGCTTTCTAGCTTTTCCCTTTCTGACTCATACTGATGGTTTTTACTTGGATCTTCAGTGAATTTTACCATGAAAACTAGCGTAACAAAGTGAAATCAATTAGCTAAGAGATTGCCATGAGTGCTGTGAATTTTTAACTGTACAGTCTATGAGTTTATTTCAGGTTGTATGGAGCCTGCGTCTCTCTCTTTGTCCGCCACTACCCCTGCTTGTGCTTGCTCTCTCTCTCAAATAAATATAATATAATCTTTAAATAAATATAATCTGTCAAGGGGCTCCTGGGTGGCTCAGTGGGTTAAAGCCTCTGCCTTCGGCTCAGGTCATGATCCCAGGGTCCTGGGATCATGCCCCGAATCGGACTCTCTGCTCCGAGGGGAGCCTGCTTCTCCCTCTCTCTCTGCCTGCCTCTCTGCCTACTGGTGATCTCTCTCTCTCTGTCAAATAAATAAAACCTTTAAAAAAATATAATCTGTCAAATAAATAAATATGTCAAATAAATATATTTTTTAAAGCTTTCTTTTTTTTTTTTAAGGTTTTGTTTATTTATTTTACAGAGGTCACAAGTAAGCAGAGAGGCAGGCAGAGAGAGAGAGGAGGGGAAGTAGGCTCCCTGCTGAGCAGAAAGCCCCATGTAAGGCTCGATCCCAGGACCCTGAGATCATGACCTGAGCCGAAGGCAGAGGCTTTAACCCACCAAGCCACCCAGGCACCCCAAATAAATATAATCTAAAAAAAAAAAAAAAAGAATAGGGGGAAATCTTTGGGGGTGGAGGTAGAAAAACCACTTCAGGCTCATGATTGTCCTGAAATAAGACTATTACAGACTTGAATTTATATGCAGCTTCTAGGAGCAACCATCAAGCCACATCTTAGCCAGACTTTTTCTAAATGTACCCACAAAGTTTGACTATCTCCCTTTTCCCTACCTTCCACCAGCCAGGAAAGGGGAATTTAATAACAGTTGAACACAACAGATCTTATTCATCCCCTGTTGATGAGATTTCAGATCTGTTCCACAGTACACTATGATTTCTAACTCTCAAGAAACAAACAATGATTTTGTCTTCAATCCCTCCACTTTCACCTACCAAAAAGTTAAAAAGTTTGGATGTGGCTGAAAATGGATGTCTACGTTGAATGGAAAACAAAAGAGAAAATAAGCAAGCAACCACTCTGCCTAAAGCTTCCATGTGAATGTTGGCTTTCCTGGTTTTGCTGCTGACATGGCAGCCCCTGGCTACTCCTATCCCCTCTGACTTCCAGATGGCAATTTTGGCCCAACTCTGATGCACCATGAACTTGGTACAAGGTCAGATCAGAGGACAAAAGACAAGTGAGTGCACTGAACACCATTTTCTTGTTCCGAAAGTGAAATTATTCCTCCTCCTCCTTCTTCTTTTAATTTATTTACCTGACACAGAGAGAGAGCGAGCGAGTGCACAGGAGGGGGCAGAGGGAGAGGGAGAAGCAGGCTCCACGCTTAGCCAGATGTGGGGCTCGACCCCAGGACCCCCAGATCATGACCAGAGCCAAAGGGAGGTGCTCAACCACTTGAGCCACTCAGGCACCCCCAAAAGTGACATTTCTTTTAAGCAGGCCACTCTGCTTCTCCTCAACCACTACAGTTTTCCCTGAGGATTCCTTGCTAGGAATTTGTCACAGTAAAGGACAATGTCAGAAACTAATGATTACCAAACATTGGGGCTGCATGAAGAGCTGTCAGCCAACTCTAGATCCCAATGACTGACTTTTTAGTGTTCCTTTTCTTAAATTTAAACTGTGCATCTTTCTTCCCCGTAGCACTAGAGAACTTTAATGGACTTTCAATACCAATTCAATATCCTAGTGTCTCCAGCGAAAATGTACACATATATTTATCTGAAAGTAGCCTTCTTCTAGAGAACCAGTCCCTTTGGGTTTAGTGGTAAGAATGACTTAGTCTGCAGAAAGCCAGAAGCACTCTTAAGGAAGGAGGGGTAGTAAGTCAAACATCACGGGGGGACTCTTTTCAGGCCAGGATGGCCTCACATATCAGGTATCTGGAGGTTCTGAGCAGGCTTGAGGTTAAGCCAATTAGAGCATAGTGCTTGCTCAAGCTAGAAGCAGAAGAGCCAGTAAATAGAAGAGTTTTAGATGAGATTCTGTTTGCAACATTATATCTCTGTAGAACAGAGAGACATTTCACAGTTTCTTTTGAGGTAAAGTCTAAAATGATTTATGACAATTTAGCATTTATCTGAATGGTGTTCTTTGCAGATTACTGATAATAGCAAAAAATAGTGTGCCCACATCTCTGAAGAATGAAAGGTTGTTGGAAAAATGTTTGTCATAAGTTGTTGATAAGGAGTTCACAGAATTGTTCATTCAGTTCTCCCCTTCCATTTTTCTTTTTTAAAAAATTCTATTTATTTATTTGGGAGAGAGAGAGAGAGAAAGACAGAGAGAATGAGCAGGGGAGGGGCAGAGGGAGAGGGAGAAGGAGACTCCCTGCTTCTGCTGCTGCTGCTGCTGCTGCTGCTGCTGCTGCTGCTGCTGCTGCTGTTGCGGCTATGCAGGGAGCCTGAGGAGGCATTCCATCCCAAAACCTGAGCAGAAGGCAGATGCTTAACCCTTTCACTGACTGAATCACCCAGGTGCCCCACCCCTTTCTTGTTTGTCTGTTTGTTTATATTAACATATAATGTATTATTTGTCCCAGGTATACAGGTCTGTGAATCATCAGGCTTACACATTTCACAGCACTCATCATAGCACATACCCTCCCCAATGTCCATAACCCAACCACCTTCTCCATACCCCCCTCCCCCCTGGCAACCCTCTGTTTTGTGAGACTAAGAGTCTCTTATGATTTGTCTCCCTCCTGATCCCATCTTGTTTCATTTTTTCATTCCTAACCCCCAAACCCCCCACTTTGCCTCTCAAATCCCTCTTATCAGGGAGATCATATGATAGTTGTCTTTCTCCGATTGACTTATTTCGCTAAGCATAATACGCTCTAGTTCCATCCCTTTCGTCACAAATGGCAAGATTTCATTTCTTTTGATGGCTGCATAGTATTCCATTGTATATATATATCACTTATTCTTTATCCATTCATCTGTTGATGGACATCTTTCCATAGTTTGGCTATTGTGGCCATTGCTGCTATAAACATTCAGGTGCACATGCCCCTTCGGATCACTACATTTGTATCTTTAGGGTAAATACCCAGTAGTGCGATTGCTGGGTCATAGGGTAGCTCTATTTTCAGCTTTTTGAGGAACCTCCATGCTGTTTTCCAGAGTGGTTGCACCAGCTTGCCTTCCCATCAACAGTGTAGGAGGGTTCCCCTTTCTCCACATCCTCGCCAGCATCTGTCATTTCCTGACTTGTTCATTTTAGCCATTCTGACTGGTGTGAGGTGGTATCTCATTGTGGTTTTGATTTGTATTTCCCTGATGCCCAGTGATGTGGAGCATTTTTTCATGTGTCTGTTGGCCATCTGGATGTCTTCTTTGCAGAAATGTCTGTTCATGTCTTCTGCCCATTTCTTGATTGGATTATTTGTTCTTTGGGTGTTGAGTTTCATAAGTTCTTTATAGATTTTGGATACTAGTCCTTTATCTGATATGTCGTTTGCAAATATCTTCTCCCATTCTGTCAGTTGTCTTTTGGTTTTGTTGGCTATTTGCTGTGCAAAAGCTTTTGATCTTGGTGAAGTCTCAATAGTTCATTTTTGCCCTTGCTTTACTTGCCTTTGGCAATAGGCCAACACCACACACACACACACACACACACAGAGGCTACAAAAAACACCAGAAGGAAATGCACTGTAATAGTCACAGAGCTAATCTAAAATGGTGACACCCTATTTTCTTTCTAGTGCTCATATGTACTTTCTAAATTTTCTACAGGGTATGTACAATAAAATTATTAAAAATTAAACATCATTGTTTGTCTTTTAACACCAGGCCTGGTTTTAGGGCATTAAAATAGAAAAAAAATACCCACAAAAAAAAAAAAAAAAACTTCCCAAAACTCCAGGAAATTAAATGGAGTTCAGAAACACAGAGTCAAATGGGAAGCTATGGCTGGTCAGTCAAATACCTCAACGCCCCTCCCACCACCACCACCAAGTGCCCCAGTGTATAGAATTGCCGTGACAGCTAACTGTGGTTCAGATAACAAACCAAAGAGAGAGAGAGGCTTTTATTCGAATTGTCAGCCTTAGCCTTGAGATACAGCGCGAGTGGTTTTAACAGCCAAATCACATCTTTGCGAACAATGTCACAAAGATAGAAAAGAAGCATTATATTTTTTATCTCGCAGATGTCCTGAATAAAGTACACTTGGTTCCAATTTCATCTTGATAGCACATCACAGATCACAGTGACAGCCTTGCTGGAAAATCGCTGATACTGGGTTCAGCTTGGTTTTTTCCACTCTGGGTAGAGAAGCTCTGCATTTCCATTACGAAGACCCATTACTATTACCTACCATTAAAAAGGTCCTGGTTTTGATGGATTTCTTAGCACAGGTACTAGGATGTCCTGGCCTCTAGAGTATGCAGATGGGACAGGTGAACTCTAGCAAGGATCCCATCTAACTAAATACACCGTGGTTTCACCTACCATCTGCCACAACATCTGCTTAAAAGACATGGTTTACAAATTAAATAGATAGTAAAACTCTGCTTTCCTCGCCTACCTCATCTCCAGTACAACGACATTAGCTATCTTTCCAAAGGCATTGGGAATGGAAACAATAATGACCTTCTGTGGGTCTCTAGCCCTGGGAGAGCTCATTTATTAAAAGGGCCAAGGAACTTGAAGATGGAACGCAGCTGTTCAGGCAGGAATGCTGTACTCTCCCTTTCACCTGGTCAGAGCAGATCTCTGAGCAACCAAGTGAGAGGCCCCACGGAAGGTCACACAGTTAATAATCTGAGGTTGATTCTGGAGTTTAGAGGGCTAGCTCCTTTTTGGTTTGGGGGCTTTACCTTAACTGGGAGCCAACAACAACAGCAACAAGATAGAAGAATGTCAGAGACAGACTCATGCTACTCCTGAGGGGGAAGCTATGCATAAACAGGCATCAGACAGCAGACAGGAACATAAAAGCAAACAAGGCCCGTCTCCATGGAGTTCACTATTGTCAGGAGCATGAGTCAGCCTCTTTTTGCTGTCTGGTGCCCTGAGGGCCCCAGAGAGCTCTGGCAGGGCCAGAGCGGGAGGAGAGACAGAAGGGAACCCCCTCCCTCCTCCTTACAGGTACAGACGGAGCAGCAGAGATGTGACCCTTCTGTTGACTCAGGAAACCTTTAATTCTAACACGGTTTTTTATCTTCCAAAAGAATTCACATTTCTGAACGGTCCTTCAAAATTGTCATTGATGTCAGCGAGGTTTTGGTGGGTAAGTGATGTTGGAAATAACATATGCCCAGGACATATGATCCTGGGAGAGGATCATATATACTTAAGGTTGCCGTGTGAATCTTTGCGAGTGTCCCCATCTTATTTTACGCATCTTCAATATATATCCAGAATCTGATCATGTCCTCTCATCCACAGGGTTACCACCTTGGCCCAAGGGCGGTAGACCCCCTCTCCTATTGATAGCTGTGCTGTGGCTTTCTAATGTGTCCCCTGCTCCCACTTCTGCCCTCACCTCCCATCCACTTCCCCACTCCCCAGGACAAGAGCTATTCTGGACAAAGCAGCCAGAGTGATGCTCTGAAGGCACTGGTCCTATCATGTTCCTACCCTGCTCCATGGTTGTCCTCATTGGGAGAAAAGCCAGAGTCATTATGGAATAGGCTCCCACTATCTCCCTGACCTTGTTCACTGCTCTCCTCTTGCTCACTCTGCTCCAGTCACGTCCCAGGCATGCTTCCTCCTCAGGATCTTTGCACTGACAATTTTCTCTGCTTGGAAGGCTTTTCTCCGGGATATTGGCATCCATCAAGTCTTTCCTTACATGTCTCCTTCTCGGTGAAGCTACCCTAGTTCTATTTAGAATTGCACCCCGCCCCCTTCCTTGGTACTTTTCCCACTTGATTTTTTTTTTTTGTCTCTATCATATATAGCAGTCACTTGATTTTTTTTCTCTATCATATATAGCAGTCATTAGCTTCAAAATAAAGAATTTATTTATTTTGCTTGCTGTGCACCACACCTCCTCCAGAATAGAAGCTTCAGGAAGTCAGGGGTTTAAAAGTCTATTTTGTTCACAACTGTATCCTTCAGTACTAGAATGACGTTTCACACATAGTAGGGACTCAAAAATATTTGTGAATTGAATTTGCTCAATTTTTCAAGAATTCTTGTGGCAGTTTTTGTGTCTACAGCTTTATATATTTGAAAGGTCATGTCTGATTGGAACAAGAAAAACATTTGTAAAATCTTATACACACCATCTGGAGGCTGTTCAGCAGCCT
This sequence comes from Taxidea taxus jeffersonii, assembly GCA_003697995.1. Taxonomy (NCBI): domain Eukaryota; kingdom Metazoa; phylum Chordata; class Mammalia; order Carnivora; family Mustelidae; genus Taxidea; species Taxidea taxus. The sequence goes on from RCUC01164400.1 coordinate 61,027, forward strand.
ATACACGAAATGGGTTGTAAGTGGCGGCCAAATGTCCTGTGGATAGAAATCAGCACTAAGAGAACTTGCTATGGCCCGTAGTTTCTATACAAATGAAGTTGTCATTCACTGGCTGAAGAAAGCAGCTCTGTCTTATCTTTATCTCGCTTGTGTCTGGTGCATGGAAAATGCCATTTCCCCGGCAATGTTCCTTTCTAACAAACCACTCTGATCACCCTAAATGGTTTTCAAATAAAATAAAATAAAATAAATATAAAAGGTAGATATGCTGCCAGATCTCTCCAAGCCCATCTGTATGCTAGTTTATTTTTCATGAGGCTTGTTTCATTAGAAACTTGGACATAAATGACGAAGGCTTACTGGATTGTTTTTGGTCATGTATTGCAAATAGCTGGAGTGGGACGATAACTTCAGAGGCCTTTCAAGGATATTATCCAATACCTTCACTGAGCTTGTTTACGTATATCAGTCCTATTGGCTAAAAAGCCATAATTATTCTCTTGACTTTTCTTCCTGAATTGATATTGCTATTGAAAATAACATCCCTGAAGACAGAGTGAGGTAATATTCATTTTTTTTAAAAAGCTATCTTATTATGTTTACCTGTTGTTAAGTATATTTCTTATTTAGCCTAGAAGTGCT